>CATIWF010031762.1:0-17369 GCA_949630135.1 Balakata baccata
TTTCAAAACAAGTGTTCTTTCTTCAATTCTCTTCTTACCGGGTTGTAGCAAATTACCGTAATCCTTTAGGAACACCTCTGATAGTATCCACGCGAAGGGAGAAGAGAGAAAACTTTTAAGGCAATGGCTTGGGTTAACCTAATGTTCTAATAAAAGAGTTAATCCCTAAGAGAGAAGAAAAGAAGAATTAACCCTTTAATTCTTATGAGTTGTAGCTATAGAAATAGTCTGAAGGAAGACTATTTATAGTCCACATGGATTTAGGATTCGTAACCCTTGATTATAGAATCTTAATGAGATTAAAATTCCTAATCTATCACGTGTTCCAGTCCTGAAACTTATTTCTCACTTGGAAAGTTATCCATGTCGGGTGAGTCCTGGTCGAGAAGCTAGTTTCCAGGTTGGGACTGTGCTGTTTCATTCAAGTAGCTTTTTCCAAGCAGAAGACTGTTTTTCCTAATCCGTATCTTCGTCCCATCCGGGAACTACATTCCCTATCGGGAAAGAGTTTGGACTTGAATTTTCTTTCGTTGTTTTGGGTTCGATCCAAAAACCCATTTTACTTCTCCTTCACACCTTCAATGCGTGTGACCTAATAGGTTCCCGGTTATATTGGCCACTCATATTAACACTTAATCTCGAATAGATCATGAGCGGTATCTAGCAACATATCATGGCCCCCAATTAGCTAGAAAGTAGTGGTTTAACTATGAACCTTTCCATAGATAATTGTCCATGCAATTCATCATTTCACCATTCTATACTCCACTAGGTTCAGAGCATGGACTATGTGTTAGCTCCCGTTAGACTGACTATGTCACACCTAACCCAAGTGATGTTAGATCCTGTCATTGGGACTTATTACACAAATAAACATGTCACTGAAGATCATCTTCACGACATTTCCACTCCGACTAGAGATTTTTAAGTAATGATCCCTACAAGAGGCCATGAGTATACACTCCCTCTATCAGGAGTGGTGAATCCTCTATTGGCTACCCAATTACCTTTAAATACCTCAAGTTACACCCAATCACTACCCTATGAGCGACCTCTATGAGGCAACAAGGAATGGAGTCAAGGCATAGAATCAACATCCAAGATAACCTTGAGTACTTCAAGTCTAAGGATACTTGCACCATTGCTATAATGAGACTATCATTGACATTTGAATTGATGATCCATACGATGGTCTCATAGTAGGTTATCCAATATACTTGACTACACTAGTAAGCATCCATATGTTAACTCTAGACAAGTTATGTTTACAGATTATGAGATCTATTGTTTGATCTAATCAAGAAGTATAACATGTCCTAGTCTATCCGGATTAATAATATCAAATCTTGTTAATCCTATGATTAGGGACAATTTAGATATAACCATATTTACATATGATAAGAATCTCAATATCATGATCCCATCATGATTTCCTTTATGCTATGTTTATATCATGAACTTCATTAATTAATTTAAGATCCAATCAATTCATAGTATAAATGAATATTAATAAGTGAAAATGCCTTTATTCATGTGAAATGAATTTGCACAATAAGTGTTAAAGGTGATTGCCTTTAGAGCACTACTCTAACAATATGTACCAGACAGGCAAGCTACAATCACCCAAGAAGTGGAAGAACTCATGAAGGCAGGCTTTATTAGAGAAGTCTTTTATCCAGACTAAATCTCAAATGTGGTCATAGTGAAAAAAATCAAATGGAAAATGGAAAATGTGCATAAACTTCTCTAATCTCAACAAAGCTTGTCTTGAAGACAGTATTTGCTCCCTAACATCGATCAAATAGTGGATTCAATTATTGGTTATCACATTTACAGTTTTGTTGATGCCAATGCGGATTATCACTAGATACAGATGATGATAGAGGATCGGGAAAAAATTGACTTCATATTAGAGAAAGGCCTATATTCCTTTACAGTAATGCCTTTTGGGCTAAAGAATGCAAGAGCAACGTACCAACGATTCATCAACCACATGTTCAAAAATCATGAAAAACTTATATCTAGTGTGAAAGCAGGAAAGTTCCTAGGCTTTATGGTGTCTCAAAGAGGAATTGAAGTAAGTCTAGAAATAATCCAGATGGTCATTAACATGCAACCACCAAAAACCATTAAGGAGGTGCAAAGGTTGAATAGACAGATTATTGCACTAGGGTGCTTCATTTCATGTTCAGCAAAGAGATGCCTACTATTCTACCAAAGTTTAAAATTTTTGAAAAAGTTTCCTGGAATGGTGAACGCCAGCAAGCATTTGAATATCTAAAAACTCTTCCTTTGTTTTCCACCATTGTTGAGCAGATCGATTGTTGGAGAAGACTTGTTCCTTTAGTATTCTGCCACTAAAAAAAGGTCAAATCAGTATTAGTTCGAGAGGTGCCAGATGAATAGTTTCCTATTTATCACTCTAGTCAAGTTCTCAAAGGAGCGAAACTCAGATATCTAAGGCTAGAGAAGTTAGCTTATATGTTTTTCCCACCCACCAAGAAGTTGAGACCATACTATGAAAGTTTCCATGTGATTGTATGGATAAACCAATGAATAAGGAAAATTCGACAAAAGCTTGAGACCATAGAGAGGGAAAAAAAATTAAGAGCTAGAGAGTCAAATTTGAGCCTAGAAAAGCCATGAAGGTGTAGGACTTAATAGACTTTATTGTTGAATATGGAGTAGAAGAAACTCACAATGAAACAATGACCGAAAGCCAATGGACACTAAATGTTGACAATAGGGCATATGTAACAAGAGTAGGAGCAAAGGTCTCCCTCAAAAGCCTGGGAGGTATATGCATAGAAGAAGTGGTCTAAATCAAATTTCAAGCATTAATAACATGATAGAGTACGGGGGGTCTCAAAATTGTTAGTTAGTTCAAACCTTCTAGGTTAGTCATGCGAAGTGACTCATAGTTAGTGGTAAAGTAGTTCATAGGAGGATTCAAAGCAAAAGATAAAGAAATTGCAAAATATCTAACAAAGGTAACACATCTTCTAAAGAAAATGGAAGGAGGGACATGTTGGGTGTTAGGACAAATACCCAAAATAGAAAATACAAAAGCAAATGTCCTATCCAATATGGCTTTTGAAAGAGGACCATATCCAAGGGGAGTCATTGTCAAAACAATCACTTTATAATCTCACATAAAGGCAACGTTTTGGCCATCTCCCGTGACTGTTGGATGCGCCTTATGGTTGATTGGCTAGATGAAAGCAAACTGTCAGAAGATCAATAAGGGAAAAAGTTGCTAAAAAAAGCAGCCAAATTCTCATATTAAAATGACATCTTATACAAGCAGTCTGTCGCTCACCCATGCCTTCGTTATGTGGAAGAAAAAAAAGGGAAATATATGTTGAAAGAAATACAGAAAGGCATGGGGAGAGCCTATAAAGGAGCAGATATAACCAGTTGAAAGGCCTTATTATATGGATACTATTGACCAACAATAAAGAATGATGCAGAAGAAATAGTCAAGGAGTGCGAGTAATGCCAAAGACATAACAATCACATCAATGCTCCTCTAAGCAACCAAAAGCTAATTGATTCTGCATGGCCATTTGCCAGTAGGGGATAGACATCGTAGGGCCTTTTCCTCCAGCTAAAGGATAAAAGAAATTCCTGATAGCTGCAGTAGACTACTTCACTAAGTGGGTTGAAGCACAAGTTGTCACCACTATTACTCAAACTAGAATAGTAAACTTCTTCTTTGATGAAGTCATTTGCAGGTTTGTCATACCTAAAATGACAATCACCGACAATGGCAAGTAGTTTTACAATGAGTAATTTAGAAGACTTTGCCAAAACTTGCACATCGACTTGTGATTCATATTGGTAGCACATCCCCAAACAAATGGGATGACTGAAGTAACAAACATAATAATCGCACAAGGATTGAAGAAGTGATTGAAAGAAGTCAAAGGAAAATGGGTCATTCAGCTCCCATATGTTCTATGGTCATATAGGACTAACCCATGAAATGTGATAAGGGAGACTCCATTCAGATTAGTGTTTGGGATAGAAGCAGTCACACTAGTAGAAATTGGGCTCCCAAGCATTAAAATAATACAGTTCAAAGAAGAAAAAAATGACAGTGAAATGAGAATGAACTTGGAATTCATAACCAAACTCTGAGAGCATACAACTGTTAAAGTCAAGGCCTACAGGAGAAAGGTTGAAAAAATGTTTAACAAAAAAGTATGCCCTAGAAGTTTCATTTATGATGACCTGGTCCTCATGAAAGGAGATGTTAAGAGAGGAGATGTAGGTGCATAGAAGCTAGATGAAAATTGGGTGACCCTTTATAATGGAACAAATTGTCGGTCCAACTACTTACAAGCTAAAAAACGCAAGTGGAAAGATCACGCTACGAACGTGGAATTCCAAAGATCTTAAGAAGTTTTTCCATTAAGATTTTAAACTCTTATGTATCTTTTTGCAAGATAAATGTAAGCATACTTACCTATGAATGAAGTATCCTAATTTGCCAAATAATATCTTGTTATATTACATTACAATTAAATCTTTGAAAATTTGTCTAAGGTTGTTAAAAAAGAACCCATTCAATAGAAAATATCCTCTAAGAAAATCATATTAATAGTCTCCAAGAAGACTACATCTAAAGTCTTTAAGAAGACTAGAATAAATTTTTTAGGGATTGCAATAAAAATATTTCTAAGGAGATCTAAATAAAAACATCTCTATAGATACTCAAAAATAATATATTAATATAAAAAAAGAAAGAAAATGTATGAGAGTTTACATGTGACCAAAGAAAGCTTGACATACTCCTCGTCTCTCATATTTTACAAAAATATTTAATATTTACATTTTAGATTTTTAAATGATGGACAAAAGTTTTGACCTCATGACAAAAAAGCTCTCATTTTCCTATAAGAAGAGCCATCTCTATATGGCAAAGGGAGGAGACAAAAGAAAAAAGAAAAAGGGAGGGGGGGAGAGAAAAGAAAGGGAAAAGAGAGAAGAAAGTAGAAAGAGAAAAGAGGAGAAGGCAGAAATAGGAGGAGATAAAAAGAAAGAAAATAAAGGAAAAAAAAAATTTGAGCATTTTGAGATTGTTATAACATATTACAAAAATTGTAATTTCTGATTTAAGTGTGCAATTTATTAGAAAAAAGAGGTAATTTTTACATTTTTATTATTTGTTATTATATTGTGATCTACATATTTTTGTTGTTATTTCACCATTATATAATAGAAATATGTTGTAATAATTTTATTTTATTTTTTACACCCTATTATTATTATTATTATTATATTATTATTATTATTATTATTATTATTATATTGTGATCTACATATTTTAGTTGTTATTTCATTATGATATGATAAAAATATATTGGTTTTTTATTTTTTATTATTTTTTTAATTTTATTTTATATTTTCTACTTTCGTACCCTATTACTCATTTGTTATTTATTATTACAGCTATTATATTTTTGTGATTTATATATTTTAGTTGTTATTTCATGATTATATGATAGAAATATGAGGGTATTATTGTTTATGAAGTATTATCTTAAGAAAACAATGGATAGAATGAACCTCATTTATGGATTTATTGATGGGCATATATGATAAAAATAAATAATTTAGAACGATATTTTCTTATGAAAAAATTGTTGCACAAAGAAAATAGTAGACTAGGAACTTGAGTCATATGAAGAGAACAATGAGAAAGCCTTTACCCTTTGTGCTTGGTTTGGATTTTTTTAAAATATTTTTATAAGTTATGAAATATAAATAAAATTGCTAGATCCATTTTAAATCATTTGAATGACTTTTATTATAGTAATATATTATTATTATTATTAAGATGAAAAAAAAAGTTCTATTCATATATTATATTATAATGAATTTATTTTTAACTAGAAAAATAAAAAATATATATAATATAAAATTGAAGATTATAGTTTACTGGAAGATATGAACTTGATCCTAATAAAGTCACTCTTTTGTTGTCGTAAAAGAATAAAAAATCTAGATATAACAATAATAAAAAAAAAACGCATTATTTACTCTTTCTATGCACTAATAAAAAATAAAAAATTTATATGAGCAAAACTTCTGATAAAAAAAAAGAGCAACAAATTTTGTATTTTTTGTATATGCATTGAAGTTGTAAAAGTAAAATATTTAGTGGTTATTATTATTATTATTCAAGAATTGAATATGAACAAAGTTATAAATATTTGAAAAATATTTTCTATAAAGATAAAAACGATAAATTTAATTTAAACTGTACGTACTTTTAATCATTAAGTGGATACATAAGCACTCAATATGAGTCAATTCAAACTTTCTAAAAAAATATTTTTTATTATATCCAGGTATTTGAGGTAATTTTTTTTAAAAAAATAACATTACTTTATTTCATATATATCTAGAAATTGGATATATGTAATTTAAGAAATAAATTTGCATAAAAAATAATAATTAAAATAATTCTACTAAAATGCTAAAAATGATTAAAATTAAAATATGTATATTTGCAACGCAATATAATTTTTTTAAAATTTGCCATACTTTTTCTAGGAATTGGATAATATATCACAAAAAAAAAGCATACAAGTAATAACAAAAATAAAAATAATAAATCTTAACAAAATTAGATGAATTAGGGTGCTAATATCTTCTCTATTCATTTGATTTCTGAATCCTTGCTCTGTGATGTGGATCATATTTAATGGAAAACCAATTAATTCAACAATTATGATTAGTGCTGACTCATTTTAAAATTTCATATAACCTAAATATAACAAGTCAGCTACTCTTCGTCGTACAAACAAATCTCTTAGATTCCTATATGTGATAGCTTGGCAACTCCGTTGTGGACTGCCTTTGTTTTTTTTCTTTTTTGTTTATAAAAAGTGGATCTAATTAATATTATTAATTTATTATTTTATCTTGTCATAATTTACTTATATATTTGTTATCATGAGTAGATTAGGTAAGGTAAGTGTTCTCTCACACAATATGCACTATTATATACACACACTTAAAGATCAGACATTGATATATTACTCTTATTAGGATTAGGACGAGAACCAAGTAGGGATGCTTCATTGAGAAATCTAGGAGGGCTTGTGAAAGATTCTCGCTCAAGCTTTTTTTTTTCTTTTTATTAGGTTTTGATCAAAAGAACCTTTGCTAATCTAGGAATAGATGACAACGAATTGGCCATGGCTTGATGTGATGTCCTACCTAAATAACAGGACTATGCTTTTCATATCACTCTATAACAGGAATAATCTTATTATATAGATAGAATATCAATATCTATGCTTCTTATGTCTGATTAATTATCATAATGATTCATATTATTTATTTATTTATTTTCCTTTTTCACACATCATATGCATCAGCATATAGTTTTAATCTCTAAGCCTCATGCATGTACAAAATATATAACATAACTGTGTCATATACAAGTCACAAATACTGCCTCATATGCATGAATATACAAAATATAAAACATGATAGATAGACCCACAAACCGGATCACAATGTCCTCTCTCAGTATGGCTTTAGCTAGCTTCTCTTTATCAATTACTACTATCTACAAGTTCCTTAATCTGCATGAGAAAAACCCACGCTATGCTATCTCTAGCTTAGTGGTATATATAGGTATTGTGATTTTTCCATGCATCAAATAGGTGTACAATATAAAATATAGCATGGAATCATGTGTCATGATTTGTCGAAGTTTTTTCAATAAAAACTTCGACAAATAGCCCAAGCCTTAATCCTGGATAGTCTAGATACGGGGTGTAAAGTAGGTGAGCTAGTCATCCTACTCATAAACTGTAATCTGCATGCTCATTTGAGCTCCCTCAAGTCAAGTGTACTCACCCAAACTAGGGCTCAGCTAACCTAACTAAGTATAACTGTGATTTGTATGCTCATTCGAGCTCCCTCAAGTCAAGCGTGCTCACCCAAACCAGGGCTCAGCTAACCTGAATGAGTATAATTGTAATCTGTATGCTCATTTGAGCTCCCTCAAGTCAAGCGTGCTCACCTAAACCAAGGCTCAGCTAACTTGACTGAGTATAATGGATATGAGTAATAGGAACAGGAGCACCCAAGTCAAGGCTAAACAAACTGATCCTCACTCATACATCTTATCGATATGTATCACTTATCCCCTTTATGATGCATCATTTACTCTAAAGTAGTCCTCGGGTAGAGAAATAGACATTTATATCAAAATATCCCTTTATTTTAATCTCAATTTTTTATATTTCCATCTTGTTTCCATATTTTATATACATGCTCACATGTCACATTTATGCATATTGACATGTTTTCACATGTTTCTACATCATACTTTAGCATTTATGCATAATCAACATGTAACAGACCCACCAAAACATCATTTAAACATAAGTCGCTATTGCTTTGAATAGTATCTTCACGGTCATGACAAATTAGGCAGGTGAAGCCTAGTAGTGAAGGCTACTGGACTAAACCTTCATGGCCATGACAATTTCAGCATGGTTGTGATGCCGGCTGTGAAATGTCCTAACTTGTGCCTATGTTCAAATTTTGTCAAAATTCCACTTCTAAATCCTTCCTAAACATGTGTAGACATTATCCAGGAGAATTTTTTGTGCATATTTATCACCTCCCTTGTCCTGTGTCCATCTTCTTCTTTCTTGTCAAATTCTCTCTCTCCACTTTCTCTCTTTATTTCTTCTATTTTTCTTCTATACATGCAAACACAGGTGGAGCTCTCTCTCTACAATTACTATGCTCATGCATCTCCATAATCGTGATCACTTAATTAACAACTTTTATAGCCGTAAATTGAAAAGTGAAAGGCAACACCATTTTGATTTGTTGCTAGTGAAAGGTTGGAAGTCTACATCATTTCTCTTTTGGTTTTATTAGAAATTGGGTGATGACAGAAAGGTGAAAGGCACAAATGGATAGATGTCATTTTACATGGGGTAATGGCACAAATGGGGTATTGGTACAGAGAAGGGATGTTAGCAAATTCAATGAAATTATGGTGTCGATGGGGAAAGGAGAAGAAAAGAAGACATATTAGGTGATGGAAGAACCTCATTAGGATATTGGCAATAGAGATGGGAGAAATGGGAAATAGATGGGTAGGGTGGAAATAGGATTTATGATATAGATGGTGTCATTTGACATAGAAAGGTTGTAGGTGAGGGAATAATGAAATGACGTCATTTTATTGAGGGGTTTTTTTTTAGGAAGTATACTGCTCTAGAAACAATAATGTTGTCACACTATAATGTTATTAAATAGATGCTTTTTAATGATGTAAAAAATTAACAATAATCTTAAATTATATACATGCATACATGTAAGCATTTCACACATTCTTACTAAGGCCAATTATGATTATGAATGGTGTTTCTATTTTCCACATTTAGTAATGATATTTCTCCAAAATTTATTAGCAGTTACATCTCCGGTAGTTTCCTTCAAATTTCATTTTCGGTAACAATTTCATGATTGTCAATTCTCATATAAATTATTGGCAGTTACATCTCTAGTAATTTCTTTTAAATTTCATTTCTGGTAACACTTTCATGATTGTCAGTAATTTCTTTCAAATTACATTTTGGCAATATTTTCATGATTGTCTATTGTCTTATATTAGTGGTAGTTACATCTCCACTAACTTTTTAAATATATATAGGTAACACATCAATGTTGGCCTTGAAAATTAGTTGCAACTACGCCTTTTGTAACGTTCGCCGATTTAGACCTTGATTGCATGTGGCCATAATCAGGCGCGCCGGTCCAATCAGAGTATAAATTTGGACCCATTGAAAAATGACAAATTATAAAGAAAAATAAGTAGATATATTATTAAATGGGAATTAAAAGATTGGTGCAAGAATTAGGAAAAATTTAAAATCACCCTATGGACAAAATCAGTATTATGTGAATTGTTAGGGAAGAATTTCTAAGAAGTAGAGAAGTTTATGGCATAAGAGGAATTTGCCATAATTAAGAATTAATCAAGATTAATTAAGTTAATCAACCAATAGGAAGAAGGATTAAGCTAATTAGTGGGACCCATAAATTTTAATTTTAGTGTAAAAGTAAAAAATGGGAGGAAATATCTTCATTCTTTAACTAATCACCATCACCTTCTCCATCCTCTCCTCTTGGCCGACCACCACCCTCCTCAAACCCTAACCCACCATTTTTGAGTCAATTAATCTTCTAAAAGAGTGGAAAAGAAGATTTTAGAGAGAGAAACTAAATAATTAAGGAGATTTCACCATAAGTGAGCAAGAAAGAGACAAGGAAAGAAGAGATAAAGGAAGAGAAATTTGAGGAGACTTTGGCCTACTTGGGGAAAATCATCAAGGTGAGTTTTTCTTCTCAAATTCAATATTTTTTCATCTATTTGAGACCTATGTGGAGGATTGTGTTTAGAATTAGTAGATTAGGGTTATATGGAGGTTATATAAGCTTGTATTGTGAAGTGTTGGATTACTGCGGAAAGATGGAATTAAGCCATAAGTGATTGTGAATGATGATTTTGTGGTTTGGAAACTAAATAAATAAGATTTATGAAGATGTTTGTGGGGCTGCCTAGTGAAAGGGAATTAAGAGGAAGATGTTTAGAAAAGGTTAATGGTTGATAAGTGACTTAAAAATGATGAATGTTAAGGAAAAGAACATGGAATAAATGGGGTTGATTTGTTTGTAATGAATGAGTGAATGACTATTGATTATAATGAAAATAAATAAGGTAAAGAAGGGAAGAAATAAAGATATAGAAAAAGGTAGAAAAACACTAAGACCATCAAACTTAATTAATACATAACCATTGGTTAAATGTGACATTGAATGATATCTTGTTTATTATGTTAAGGCTAAACAAGTGGGCAAAAGAGTACCTGTAATGCCTATAAATAGAGCTTAGTTGAAATATATGAGTAAATGACACATGAAGGGTATTTTGGTAATTTAAAAGTAAGAATTTAAAATATATGTATAGATGAATTAGTTTGGAAACATATTTGTGGATACATATATGAGATATATGTGACATGATAAAGAGTATACAAATTCGATTTAAGATGGTACACTTGAGTTAATAGATGAAGGAAGGGTAAATGGATGATATATGAAGGTACATGTGAGGTATATATGGGATATATTGGTCAATTTTGGCTTTGATTTGAAGAGATGGATTAAGTAAAATGAAGAAAATAGGAAAATGCATGATTCATGCCCATGAACATCGTGGTCAAAGATAAGCATTGACTGTTTTTACTGTAGACATTTATGGCCATGAAAGTTTTGTTCATGACCATAAAAGGTCAGGTATAAAAGCTTTTTGCACGATCTTATCATCATTTTTCACCATTTTATCAGCTCTCAAACCCTAAGGATTGTCCATACACACCCATGAACCATATGTGAGAGTTTCTCTATGGATTTTTGAGTGATCAAACACCAAAACCAAGAGAGAAACTAAGATCAAGGTGAGATTTGAGAGATTCACTAAGGAAGAAGATGAAGTTGGAAAGAGAATGTATGGAGGTTGAGGGAGCTCGGGTCTTCCACCAAATCAATCTTGTTTTCTTCCTTTTTTTGGGTAAGATTTCATGTTTTCCCTCCTACTTTAACAAGTTTGTAGTTGATTGATATGATTTATTTGAAATGGGTAGAAATCCATTTGTAATTGTGTAAGTTTGATATGGAACCTTGAGTATTATTTGGGGAAAACACTTCTTAAGGCTAGATTGAATTGATTTACATGTTTTTAGATAGATTTAAGTAAGAAAGAAACTAGCTTAATGATATTTGAGTTAGGGTTTAGAGCATGTGGCTTTATATAGCCATAGATATTAATATATGGTTTGAGTTAATGAGAAACATAGGTGATTATATTTAGGTGATGCCTTTGGAAGGTGGAATTAACCTCCAAGGAGGCTAGGCAAGCTCAAAGCTTGGATTTTGAATTGGCTCCATAGGAGGTAAGTATACATGCATCTTTAACGTGTTAATTAACATAAAAATGTAATAAATGGCATGCTAAATGGAAATAATTGGTAACATATATATATATATATATAAGTCAAAGAGCTGTAAATGGTATATAAAGAAAGAAATTAAAGTTAAGGTTGATTAAATAGTGTGATTTTGGTATGCTAAAAGCACTCAAGACCCATAATCGGTAAATACATAATTAATGAGAATAAAGTTTATATGGGAATTACATAAGAAATGACCCTTGAACTTGTATAAGATATATTAACTAAGTAGATGATAAAAATATGACCTAGCATTCTAGGAATACATGTTATTAATGGCAAGATATGTAGAATGAAATAAAGGAAACATGGAACTTGAGTTCTCTAATATGACCATTAGAATCTAGTAATCATATTTACGTATGTCTATTGTAGGGCCACTAACCCAATTGCTTATAAACTAGGCTTAATGCCCATATTAAGAATTGGTAGTTGGTAGTGCATAAGTTATATAAAAGCACCTAAAGTGTATGGAGAATGATATAAAAGCGGTAAGTCTCTTACTTGAGAACTTGTAAATTGATAAGATGTGTGCATAAATAGTATTGAGCATGCTTGTCGATAAGTAATGCAAATGATGAGTTATAAAAGCATGAAATGGCATGTTTAAAAGTTAGAAAAGTTAATTTGGGTAAATGAATTATGTATAAAATGATAAATGGCATATGTGCTTAAAATGTGTATTGTATGTATCTCTTACTTGAGAACTTGTAAATTGATAAGATGTGTGCATAAATAGTATTGAGCATGCTTGTCGATAAGTAATGCAAATGATGAGTTATAAAAGCATGAAATGGCATGTTTAAAAGTTAGAGAAGTTAATTTGGGTAAATGAATATGTATAAAATGATAAATGGCATATGTTCTTAAAATGTGTATTGTATGTAACACTTGAGTTGCTAAGCTTGGTTGTGAACCTAATATGCAATGATTTGAGTCATATAAACTTGAACATAATTGTGTCATATGCCTATGGATGAATGTTAAATGTGTTTAGGAAGTGGTTAGGATTGAAATTTTGGCAATTTGACTATAGGAACAAGTTATGCCCTTTCACAATTAGCATTACAATCAAGCTGAAAACTGTCATGGCCATGAATCAAACTATCATAACCATAAATCAAACTGTCATGACCATGAATACGTGTCCAGAATACTTCACAGCCAAGCTTCACCCTAGAGCAAAATTTATGGCCGTTAAGACACTATTCATAGCAAAAATAAACTTTGTTCAATTGATGTTTAAATGGGTCTGAAACATGCCTAAATGATAGAATATGATGTTGTATCATATGAAAACATGTTTATGAATCTAATTATGATATGTGAACATGTACATGTTATATGTAACATGATGAAATTATGATAAAATAGGATTTAAACAAGAGATACTTTGATATAAATGCCCATTTCTTTACTTGAGGACTACTTTAGGGTAAATGATGCATCATGAAAAGGACAAGAGATATGTATCGATGAGATATATGAGTGAGGATTAGGTTGACTAGCCTTGGTTTGGGTGCTCCTATTCCCGGTACTCATACCCATTATACTTAGTTAGGTTAGCTGAGCTCAGGTTTGAGTGAGAGCACGCTTGACTTGAGGAAGCTCAAATGAGCATATAGATTATAGTGGATAAGTAAGATGAATAGCCCTGCTTTAGGTGTGCCTACTTCATACCCTGTATACAGAGTGAGTAAGATGTCTAACTTTGGACTAAGTACGCCTACTTCACACCCCGTATTTGGCCAGTACAGAAATGAGGCTTGGGATATTTATCCAAATAAGAGAATGGAACATGGAAAACAATTGATTTGTATAAAAGAAAGAAAAATGAATGAATTCGATATGTCATACTTTATGATGTATGCGTTTAAATGCACATATGTTTAGTATGCAGTAATAATGATTTATGAATAAGATATATGAATAATAAATAAGAAAGATCGGTGGTTTACTCAATTACCAGTTTAAAAAGTAAAAGCTTGAATTTCTAGGGCTTCAGCTCCCCTTTGATATTTGTTACACGCTCGAGCCTCCAAGAGGTCAATGCATGCATTGATAATTGAGATATAAAAGAACCGCTAGGCGGTATAACTTTGAAATAATTACACCAAGATTCTAGACATGCATGATTGTGAAATACAAAGATAAAGCAAAAGATATGTATTTTATTAATCAAACTTATATGTATAAAAAGAGGCATTAAATGAATATGTGACTTTGTACAAGTATTGAACTATTGCTTTGAGATTGTTGTGATTACATGCCATGAATTATATGTTACATGTATGTGCATATTACTAAGCTATGAATAGCTTAGCGTGTTTTTATGTACATGCAAGCAATAGAGCCAAGATATAGTTGAGGTAGCAGTTGACAGTGGAGATGCCAAAACCCATGCAAAGAGGAGACTGTGTATACCCTAGATTGTGGACTAGGCATTTTCCTAGCATGCATTTATCTATTTGTTTCATTCATTTATGGGAATGTAATTAATTATGTTTGTTATTTTGCAATCATGTAATATGATGCAAAGAAAAGTAAAGAAGGAAAAAGAATAGATATAGCTCAACTAGATATAGTTGAGATGCATGAGATAAAGGCCTTATAGGCCTAATCTAGTATATAAAATGTGATTGAATAGGTAACCGAAGTTAGAGATAGCTAGTGCAGGGTATATTCGATAAATTAGACAAGTAAATCTAGGTGAATATACAAGCATAGAATATGATGATAATTTTATATAGGAAAAAGTTTTAAATTGGACAAATTATAGTTAGCTAGTCTGTGACACTTCCTATATGTTATGGGACATACTCATAATATATAGGAGAATATTACAGTACCTATCAAGAGGTGGATAAAGGGAAAAAAAGACTTTAACAAGTGAATAAAAGAAGGGAAAAAGAGAAAGATTAAGGCTGATTAGGTATGTGCTATTTTGATAAAAATCTTGCATACCATAATAACCATGAAATGTTGTATAATGTTTGTTGACGCATGTGATTTGCAATGTTGAGGGTTAATTTGTTGTCTTTAAAATTTTGTGGCAACTTGGTGTGATATATTGAGGCTTATGAATGTATTTAAAGTCTGAAAATTTTGGGCATAAGCATGATTTTATAGGACTATTGAATTAATTACTTTGTAATGAGTCCAATAGATGCCCTATTACAAATTCACTAAAATAGTCTTGAGGAAATTTACCATAACTTATGTTGGGGTAATTGGATTGGTTTGAAACTAATTGAAATTGAAAGTTGACTTATAGTACTAAAATTGTTACAAAGACATAAGTTGTAATTTGGGTTGTAACTAGGTTAAAGATTCATTATAGAATCTCGGATTTGAAAGAACCATGTAAATATTGGGTAAATTTCGGCTAAACACCTCACTAAAAATTGGACATAACTTTTGATATAAAATTCGGATTCCACTAATTCATTTTTAAAATTTAAGCTAAGACAATAGGAAAAAAGTTCATGGAAGACTATAAGATCTGAATCAAAGTAAAAATGGGCCGAAATTAAGGCTCAATACCAGCGCCGAAATCTGTCATAAGAATGAAATTTGCATTTTGGTCTTTTTAATGTGGCATGATGTGTATGTGTGATAGTTGTTCGAAATTTTAATCTTATTGGTAATTTTATAATCAATAAATAAATATGATTATAAGATGTAGTAAAGGGAATTATTATTGCAACAATAATGGTAATGATAACAATAATATCAAAGCCTTAGTGCGTCTAGTCTAGAACTAGAGTAGTAGATAGTTTGGCATGCTAGTCAAGGGAAAAATAAAATACACACAACAAAATATTGCTTATAAAGCCGGTAATGACAATGTTTAAAAGTCAGTAATAACATTATTTAAAAAGCTTGTAATGTCACTATCAAGAAGCTGCGAATGACAACCTCGTATTTCTATTGATGAGTTTGGATACAGGTGTTATGAGCTTGAGTAAAATAAATAATGAAAAAAAAAGTTATGAATAAATTTAATTATAGTAAGACTTATGCATGCATATTGATTATGAAATATTTACTTAAACATTGCATAAAAACTATGCTATTATATGGAATTTCTTGTGTGAAGTACGCAGTATAATAAATATAGCTTGTATCATGATATGTTTGTATATAAGATTTTTATTCTATGAAGCACTACTAAGCTAGTAGTTTAGTTTCGGTGGTTTCTCTCGCGTAGGTCCAAAAGATTTGGAAAGTTAAAGTAGCTGTTAGAAAAAGGAGAGAATCTAGTCAAAAAGCTGCTTAAAGCCTCAAATTATTTTTAGTATATTTTGCTAAAGCCTTATATATATATATATATATATATATATATATATATATATGACATATGACACTAAAACAGAGACTAAAATATTGATATAAATATATATTATATAGCAAGGAGCATGTTATGGATTTTGTATACATGTATATTTTAAATATATTTATAAGAAAAAAAAATATAAGTATTTCAATATGACGGAAAAATTCAAGATAGTTAAGCAGGTGATGCTCGCTTACCTTACTAATTTAGAGTGAGGTAAGGGCGTGTTACAGTTTTTGGTATCAGAGCCAGGTTTAAATGGTTCTCGCCTTGTTAGGTATGGGAGATAGATGCATGTTTCATGCATATGTATTTTTGTTAAGCTACTTTACTCTGATGAGGAACCCTTCTCCTGACAATATAGGTATTTATAGATTCTGAATCACGACGAAGTCATGAGGAAGAAGAAGAGGGTGATAATATAGCTGATTTTGCCACTTATAGACAATTAGCATTAGTTAGAGACATGAAGCTCAATATAGTAGTACCACAACATACTAAAGAATAGGTTGACCCTAGTCAGACACCCTTTATGCAACAGATGGCTAGTTTATTATAGCAGATTGTATAAGCCACACCGCCACCAGCAACATCATCTCTTCCACTTCAACCAAAACCCCAGATTTAAAAATTGAGAAAATATAGAGCTACAGATTTTATGGGTATGAAAGAGGATGACCCAACAGCAGTAGAATTTTGGTTAGAAAAGACAGAGTTGGTTTTTGAGGACCTCTAGTGTTCTGAGGAGCACAAGGCAAGATATGCATCGTCCTTTTTTCAGGAATACGCTTATGAATGGTGGAAATTAGTATTATGAAGCCTCAGACTCCGAGACCACCGACTTGGGATTTCTTCGTGATAGAATTCAAGAAGAAATAAGTGCCACAAGTCTATATAGATAAGAAAAAGAGAGAATTTATGAATTTGAAATAGAGGGGTATGGAAGTAGTTGATTATGAGAAAGAGTTTAACAACTT
>CATIWF010031765.1:0-20889 GCA_949630135.1 Balakata baccata
ATTTAGGCAAGACTTCATTAATTAATTTAGTGTGGATAATTAATGTGGGCCAGATAATAATATGGGTGTGATGGACGGCCCATGATTATTATATTATGTGGGCTAAGTCTCTCTTGTTACTGACTCTCACTCCCTATATAAGGTTGGATAGGGATAAAGAAATGAATAAAGTTTCAGAATTCCATCATTTGGAGTCATGAAACGAGAGAAGATCTTAGTGCAATCTCATTCAGATCGTTCCTGAGACGATAGATCCAGCGAAATCAGGTTCTTATCTATGTCCTCTATTTCAATTAAACTTGTTTTGTGCTCTAAAATACATGTAATAGATCCAGGGCTGCAATATCTCCCATCACATTACTCCACTGAAACGGAAATGTTAAGAAAGATATGTTAAGAAAATTTGGAGGGCTCCCAAATGTGAGAGTGAATTTGGGAGATGTATTGTCTCAGAGATATAAGTGAGCAGTCAAATCAAGATGAACAGAACTGGTCACGAATCTTGGAAGAAATCAACAAATATTTGCCTTTGTATTTGAGGCGATGTCTCTTTCATTTTGGATTGTTTCCCAGTGGCTATAGAATCCCTGCAAGAAGATTGATTGCTTTGTGGGTTGTTGAGGGTTTAGGGAGACAACAAAATGATGAAAA
This sequence comes from Balakata baccata, assembly GCA_949630135.1. NCBI lineage: Eukaryota > Viridiplantae > Streptophyta > Magnoliopsida > Malpighiales > Euphorbiaceae > Balakata > Balakata baccata. The sequence continues at coordinate 652 of CATIWF010031765.1, forward strand.
ACCCCCTGAATGTGTTGCAGAGTCGTGCTTGATAGAGTTAATAAACCACAACATGGTTCAAGTGACAGAGACGAAACTCAATGGCAAGATTAAGACATATTGCCTACTAGAGGCTGTGCAATTACACTGGTTCACAAAAGCCAAAGAAGCCAATTTTCTTGAAGGTGACAATCAGAAAACCAGCGCGATGCTTGATCTTGCTGACCATGTTAACCCGAGTGATGCCATCTTTGATCATATACATGGTAACAACAGCAGCAGTTATCTCTATTCTTGCTATAAAAGATGTTGTCTCTTTCTTATCCTTCGATACTCGTCATGAAAGTAGAGCAGGAGAAGTAGGTAATTTACTTGCTCGTTGCATTTCTAGCAATTCCCTCCTTTTCCTCTGGGTTTTGGATCTTGAAAATGTATATTAGCCAAGATTACCGAAGGCAGTAGGTCAGCTCACTGTGTTGAGGTACCTAGGCTTGAGATCAACTTACCTCGGGATACTTCTGTGTTCATTGACAAATTGCTAAACCTTCAAACATAAGATCTGAAGCGTACCCACTTCAACATTCTCCCTAGTACAATCTGGAAGATGCAAAAACTAAGACATTTGTTTATAGATGAGAGTTTTCACAGCATGCTTGCCTCTCTACAAGATGATGGCTACCTACCGGAGCTTCAAATACTGTGGGTTGTATTCGTTGACGAGGAAAGTCCAGTGAGAAATGGCCTGGACACATTGTTGACTGTTTACCAAATTGGGACTGACGTGCAAGATATCAGCACCATCACAACTGTTGGCGATGTCCTCACAATTGGATGCTGTGGCAAATTGGGTTCAAAATCTGAAGTCCTTGAGGTTGAAATCATTCGATGAATCAAATCGGCTATGGGATCTACACTTGGAGGGTCTATCAGGCCACACAGATCTCACCAGTATATATTTGGTAGGAAGGCCAAAGAACCAGTATCTGATATCTGAGTTGCCCCAGAATCTGATCGAGATCTCACTGTCAGCATCTGGATTGGCAGAAGGCCCGATGCAAACACTAGACAAGCTTCGCAACCTCAGAATTCTTATACTTCTTTAGAGATCATTTACAGGGAAGAAAATGCTCTACCGTTCTGGAGGATTTCTTAATCTTGAAGTTGTTAAATTCAAGAAGTTGAAACCGCTCGAGGAATGGAATGAGGAAGAAGGAGCCTTGCGTAGTCTGAAAGACTTGGAGATTGAGTCTTGTGATAGTTTAAAGATGCTTCCTAGTGGTCTTCAGCAAGTTGAAACACTCGGCAAACTAAAACTGACGAAGGTGCCGGCCTTATTATCAACAATTAAGAATATAGGGAGTGGAGATTGGAGTAAAATTGCACATATTGGCCATGTCTGTATACAAAGATTGATACTGCTGAGCACAGCTCCAAGTTATAACACTAATAGTATTTGATCAAAAGGGATTCCAAGTTGTAACACTAACCGTAGCAATGCTTTTCCAGTGCACTGTTATACCCTTTTTCCTCAAATACAGAACTGCAACAATGTCGTTCTCTAATAAGCATTTCCTGAATGTGAATCTTTTTTTAGAAAATTTTTTATCTTCTTAGTAACTGAAAATCTTAGCCTCATTGATGGGTTAATTGCCGCTTTAAGATTCATGTGCATCGATTCTTGCAATTAAACTAATTAACACACGATCAAGAGTATCTAAAGTAGAACTTTCAGTGCAGAAAGTATATAAAGGGGGCAATTTTCAATGCCATCGATGTTGCAGGAACACATGGAACTGCAAAATTCTCATGGCGACTTACATACAAATGCATAGGAGAAAACTACAAGCTACCTTGTATAATAACTTCCATATCAGTAATATATATGTTTGTGCACTATGCTTATTATAAGGACAGTGCAAGAGACAGAAATAACAGAAAATATGAATTTAGTTTTGCTCCAGTAGATAGAAAGGCATCACTTACAACCTATTTGTCAAACATCATTCCATAGCTAAAGATTGTTGGGGCGTTTCTGCTGTACCAGTAGGCTATATTGAAGGTTTAATCAATTTACTTTATTATATAAAAGATATAAAAGAACTGCTGCTATCCCTAAGAATAATAGCATGCAGAAAATATCTCCACATAACTTGTGCTTACAGGGCCCCAAATGTAACCGGCCTCCACATTTATGGCAAAATCGAACCCCGCATCTGCATAAAAAATAAATTTAACATCAGAGGCAGATCATTGAATAGATTTAGTACATGATGGTGCTTCGTAGTTTTAAGACAAGAAGCTTTTCTCATCATCCCCAATCACAATAAGAAAATATTTTTTTCAAACTGACAATCATCTCCCAGAATTATTTTATTTCCTATATGAAACTGCTAACGAATGATGAACTCAGGTTTAGAGCATAGTCACAGGAGCAGCCACCTTCCAAACCAATCATTAGAGCACTCTACTTAATGAGCAGACTGTGGAACTCTGATATCCAGAAATTAGTTTGGCAAAATATATGAGCTGAACTAAGTAATATATCTTGATCTTGCAATAAAATTTGCCAAAATCACTAGTTTAGTAGTTTTGAGATATTATAAGTACATTAGATGCAAATTTTAAGTGATTCATTTGATGTCCGAAAATACACAAATGTGACCACAGGATCATATTTATTTTCGGATAGGTTAGCAAAAGGTAAGGTTAAAGAAAACAAACTCACAAATATTTGACAATAAATGCAGAGAGAGAGAAGAAAGAGAAAGCATACTTGCACTTTATATCTCTGCAACCACTAACTCGCTCAACAGAGTGACCACAATTATAACATCTAGTCCACTTCTTCTCTTCTATAAGTTCCCCAATCAGAATATCGTTCCTATCTCTCAATCGTCCACTCTCATTGCACCGGTATCCTGCATGCCACGGAATCTTGCATTGAAAGCAGAAGTTTCTCTTGCATTTAGGACACTTTATTTTCTTCAGTTTATCCTTGCACTCGTTCAGAATCAAAGCAGAGCAATCTTGATATGGACAATAGCACCTTTCCAACTGAAATACAAAAGAATCGGATAGATGATCACACCATTTATCAAAAAGTGGCTTTGCAATGATAGACCTGCAAGTGAGAGGGTCCAGTGGAAGCTTGCAGTTCAGTCCAGGGCATTCAATGCTTCCTGTTGTGTCTTCAACTTTTACTTCAATATATCTGGATATGCAGTCCAAGCAGAAGGGATGACTACATAAACTATTGTTCTTAAATTTCCTATCAGCTAGTGTGGGTTCAATGCAAATTTCACATGTAAAGTTTGAAACTTCTTGTCCTTGTTCTTCTGCTTGGTCTGTTTCTCGGGGCATTTGCAGTTTGTTTCCCATTGTATATTCTGCCTTTTTCTTCGAAAGCTCAGGCCAATTTATGGGGTGATCCTGGCTCCTCTTCTAAACTTGGAAATGGAAGTCCTACCATGTGGTGATATAACAATCTCCAATACTCTGACAGGTCACAGTTCATCAATCACATTTACTTCAAATTATCACTTAACACTTCTTCTAAACATATAATACATATTTCAAGAAGTCAAATTATATAAGAACCTTCAACCCCCATCAAGTCGGGATCTCATGATATGGGTTATACCAAGTCCAGTTCCACTATTAACCATTAAAAGAAGATGAAGAACCAAAGAGCATAGACATATATGTTACCTTTGTCCTATGAATAAAGGGGAAGAAGAAATAGCATAAAGGAAAAGGACATATCAAATATCATTGACAAATACATATTTTATCTCTACACTACGAGCAATTCATAAAGTTGATTTTTTTTTTTACTTAAACAAAAAAAAAAAAAAGAATATTCCCAATTGCATGTTCAAAGGAAACAAAATCTGGTCCTAGATACAAGTCAACTCAACTATAGATCAATCGCAAATTAACCTAACAAACATACAACAAAATATGGCCTTAGTACTCAAATATTGATCAAAATGTCAAAACCAAACTCAACTAAACCTCAGACCAATGGCAATACAAATTGGGTCCACTCCTAGTCACAAGTATCTTATTTCTCCATTAAATTCAGCTCTAAACTGCTAATTACAAAAAACTACAGCAGAAAAACAAAATATTCAACTTGATTGTGATAAGATGCAAGTGCAATACTTCACTTTTTGGAATTCCGACAGTCAGATTGTCATTAGATATCTGATAATTCCAGCATTACCCTTCAAGGAAAAACTCTTGGTAGCCCCATCTTAGAAAATTTTGAGCTGTGAATCTATGTTCTTTATGCTTAAAAGGCAGGTTAATTTGTCTAGCCATGATAAGGTCTACTGATCTCATGGCAATCAAGATTTGACCCGACAAAGGTTTATTTAGCAAAAGAGTTAGATTATGTGCATTGTACAATATATCGATAAATGGGTAGTTGGGTACAGATCATAAAATTGGATGGCGTTTCAAGTTCATATTATCATAAAAAACAGTATAAATTGAAGCCAAACTTCAATTCTTTACTCTTCTCCATTTCTCCAACAATCAAATGAATGCAGAGTAAAAAAGAAGACTTGCATTTGAATTTTCCAATATTTTCAAGTAATAAATTCTAGTACTATCCAGATCATGCACAAATAAAATTTATTTTCACTTTGAGGGAATTTCGCAAAACCAAGAAGAAACACGAAGGGGAGACTGAGAATCAATATTTTTTTTTTCAGCTTGAGTTCTACAGTCTTCGTAAGCAAATAGCAAAAAAGCTTCCAGTTACAATTTACACTCGGTAATTCTCATAGCAACCAAAAGATGAAACACAACAGAGACAAGCCACTTTAATAGAAGAATTTTCCTTTTGCATTCTTACTGTTCATCATTAGAATAATAGGGTTTCACTTTCCAGCGTTATCTCGGCGATGAAACAGAGAAGAAACATCTTAATTGAACTCAATTCACAAAATTGCGAAGGCAATAGTCCAAATTAGCGATAAAGGAAGAAACTTTGCCTAAGTTAAACACAACATCAAGCTAAAATTCACTAATAATATCCAGTAAAAAAAAAAACATAGCATGAATGAAGATAATGCGAAAGTTCTACTTTCAGTAACAAAATTCTAACAATAAAATAAAAACCGATGATGCCCAGTAATCAATGCAAGCATAAAACAGCATACAAAATATACAATCTCAGTTCAGACTTCTCAAAAAAAGGAATCAAAATAAATAAATTAAAAAAAAAAAACAAAGCTGCTACAAAACAAAACAAAAAAAAAATTAAAAAGAGAGAGAGAGAGAGAGAGAAGATGAAACTTACAGGGAAAAATTCAATTTTTGCCTTTGGTTTAAGGAGAAGCAAAGAGAGAGGAGAAGGAAAATATCACACAAGTAATTGAGTAGAGAGGAGTGTGATAAAGAGGTGAGGCGTTCAGCGCTAGAATTTATAGACTCATTGTTTGTCTACTTTCATCATCCACCTATCACAAGTTTAACATTCTTTGTTTTTTTTGTTTGAGAACATTACTTCCTCATGCATTTTATATTTCTTTCTACATTTTCTACCATATATTTTTAATATAAAAAATAAAATATTTATTTATTTTTATGAAGTAGATATTTTTATTATAAAAACTAATAATATTTTATAAATAAAAAATACATATTTTTTTATATATATGCAAAAAATAGCATAAAATGAAAAAATATTGATAATATTTTTCTTTTTTACTCGAAATAGATGAACTCATTTAACATTTATTAATTCCTTATAAAAAAATTATTTTTTATTTTTAAATTTTAAAAAAATATAAAAAAATATTTTTTTCATAAATTGATTTGAGAAAAATTATTTATAAAAAATTTAGATAAAAAAGTCGATTGAATTATAAAAATTCTAAATTTACTTTTTTTTTACTACTGATAGCAATTACAAACACCCTAGCTCTCCCAAGTTTTAAGTATTCTCTTTATATTCAATTAAAAAAATTATATTTAAAATGAAAGTTAACATCTCTAATTAAAAAATAAATAAATTAATTTTCATTCTAAGAACCAATATACCTAGGCTCTAAATATTATCTATTAGTATTTTTTTATTAGACTATATATATCATTATCAGCGATCAAATTATGGTCATACACTAATACTAATTCAATTCACGTCGAATAAAATTTCAAGAATGACAAGACACTCTCTTATACATTTTAAGATAATTATATACTCATAACATGAATTCAAAAGTTGTAGTTAAATTAGAAAAAACCAACATAATCTTATTCGCACCCTCATGATTAAAATAATATCTATTATTAGAAAAGCCAATTTGAATATTGATTTTGTTTTTATGGTAATTTAAAAAAAAAGTAAAATTAAAAAATCCATTTTAATTATTTTATATATAATACAGATTTTCCCAAAAAAACATTCATTTTTATTTCCAAATTATACTTGAATTTTATTAACACAATAATTATAATTGATACAAAGTTTTTAACATCAATACTTTATACATATAATTAATGTATATAAAACCTATATCTTTACTTTTGAATTATTACATATGCTTATCTTCTTATACATTAGAATGATTCTTTTATTCTTAGTAGTTAATTTGTCATAATCTGCTTCTTTTTTTTTAATTTGGTTGCTTCTAGGTTGTAATGGAAATCCTTTTTGTTTAAAAGATTGATCTTGGGGTATATCAGTCATTTTACATTGATGAAATTACAAATACACCTCAATTTGGCTAAGATCAATTTAGTTGTTTAACAGCTCCCAAATCCTTTTACCTTCTTATTTAGAGTGTGTAATAATTTCACTTGGGATCGTTGGGTTCCAATCTAAGAACCCAAACTGGTATTTTTTTTTTTCATTTAATCACTTATTTATTACTCCCTCTGTTTTTAAATAAATATCGTTTAAAATTTTTAGAGTTATTTATAAAAATTATTTATTTATTTTTTCATAATGTACAATAATAGTTGGTGGAGATCTAAGAATAATATAGTATTATATATATATATATATATATATATATATATTGAACACATTTTTATTTATTATACAATGACATCTATTCAGGAACAGAAGGAGTACATGTTTTGTTTTTAATACAATTTCATTTTCAATGAATTTGTTCGTTGTCGATATTGCATGAGAATTAAGAAAATAACTAATAATATAAATAATTGACTGTAATATACTTTAAATTGATAGTCTTAAAATTTGTGAAGTTTCATAATTGTAAATTATTTATTAAAAATAAAAGGTAGAGTTAGAAAAATTAAAAATTTACATTGCTTTCATAAAATGAACAAACTTATTAAAACAATATTTTTCATTAAATTAGGTGAACATCATTAAGACTGAAGGACTACATTAATAGAATTCATGTAAGGTTTATTAAAATTACGTATAGAATATGATTTATGATATATATATACATAAATATATTTGAGAAAATAAATCGAAAATGGAATTATTATTATTTTTTAATCAATTTATGAGTAATTTCTTGATCACTCGGTTGGAATATATACCCAGCTTGATTTTCAAATAATATGTGAAAGAAAATGAAATGTACTTTTTTGGCATAAGATATATACTACCTTTTGTAATTGTTCTGTATTGTGATTTTATTTTCTATTTTTTTTTTATCTATTTAGCTTACTGTATATGATTTTTAATTTTTCCCATCACTTGTTAATTTTGTAAAATATTGCATTTGATCTCTTTTAATTAATTATAAATATATTATTCATTTTACGCCTATCGCATAATATTTATTATCTACACTATTAATATATCAGCAATAAGAGATTAAATGTAATATTTTACAAAATTAACATATAATAAAATAAACTAAAAATTGAATATCGAAAATTAAGTGGATCAAAACAAATTTAGAGGGCAAAATAGCAAACCAGACAATCTTATAGGATCACATTATATGCCTTATTCCGTACTTTTTTACATAGAAATTCATAAGAAGAGAGGAGAAGACAAGAAATTTCTCCCGGTCAGTGAAAATCAAGAAAAGGGGAGGTCCCATTGAAATTGGAAAAAAAAAATGGAGCTACCAAGAATTTAGGGGGTGATTTTCATCAACAATACTTTAATTATATAATTCTTAATAATTCAGTATTTAAAAAATTATTTATAATACAAAAATACTTAAATTATGTAAATTGTAACAACTCAATACCTCAAAAAATATTTGAAATATAAAAGTACTTCAACTTTTATTTTATAATACAAAAGTATTTCAACTTTTATTTTGTAACTAAATAGTACTTCCATTTTTAACTATTAGTCTCCCTAATATAAGTGTGATATAAAATATCAATATCAAATAAATTTTAATAAAAATAAAAATAGTTATAATATCCACATAAGATAAATTTCAATTTTGCTGACTGCATATTACAATTAATTTTGTTTTTATTAAAATTTATTTGAATATTTCATGTTATATTTCTATTAGAAAAACTGTTAGTTTTCCTAACATAAGTGTGATAAGAAATATCAACATCAGATAAATTTTAATAAAAATAAAATTAGTTACAATATACAGATTAGATAAATTTCAATTTTACTAACTGCATATTACAATTAATTTTATTTTTATTAAAATTTATCTGGATATTTCATATTATATTTCTATTAGAAAGACTAAGAGAGTATTTGAGAGTGCTGTTGAATGTTTTAAAGGTAGATTTTGAATTTTTTTAATTTAATTGACTAAATTTTTTAATTTTTTATGAATTTTCATTGTTTTTTTAATTTAATTGATAAATTTTATTAATTTGTGTCTACCAAAAACAGTTTTCAATCAAAATTCAAAAAAGTAAAAAATACAATTTTTTTTTCTTCAAAAAACGTTTTTTTTCCAATACAATGCTAAACAAACCCTAATAGCTGAAAACACAAGTATAATTTATTTACAAAATAAAAGTTGAGATACTTTTGTCTTGCAAATAATTTTTAAAATATTAAGTTGTTATAATTTATATAATTGCAGTACGGTTGGCAAAATTCTCCCGAATTTAGAAGGAAAAGAGAGATCAATTTGTCTTTGAAATTAAAAAACTATAATAAAATTTTGAGGGAAAGATTGTGCCAGTTTCATGCAAGTTTATGGAGGAAGTCGCCCACTTTGTTGTCTTCCAAATGGGTCAAACAGAAAGTGCCCAGTCGTTATAATGGAAGGAGATGAGAAATTTTCCTGTCAAGAGTAAAAGTAGGCAGGTTCATTCAAGCACCCCTTCATCATTGCGTACAAAACAAAAACCCATTCCACAAGCTTTCTTCTCCGAAAGTCATCCAACTTACTCTTGCAAAATTTGAAATAAATAATCTAATCTCAATTTCTTATTTACTTTAATTCACAATGTTGTGGAGAAAATGTAACCAAGCTGAAAATTGAAATTCATTGACACTCTAATTTAATACTAGCTATTTCTTTTTTTAATTAGAAAGCTCAATAAACTGTGAACTATATAATATATTGATAATCATTCCTTTGTACTACACGAATAATAGTGGATAATAATGATCAGTGAAGAAATTCGAACCCGAAACCTTTTATAGTTTTCATAAGGAAATTTTACAAAAATACTAAAAAATAGGTATCTATTTGCATTTTTATCTGCGTTCAAAGTTTTTTTCAATTTTACTAAAAATAACTTTTTAAAATTACAATAATACCTAAATCTCAAAATCACCCCAAAATATGCCAAAATGGTATATCTTAAGTATACATCAGGGATATTATGGTTCAAGTTTTACAAAAAATAAAAAATAAAAAGAACAAAAACAAGAACAATTAATCATTAAAGAAGAAAAAAATAAAATTCAATCAAAATTCAAAATATCATAAAAATACCAATAAATAGTTTGATATACCTTTCAGAATACTTTAGGTATAATTTAGGGATACTTTGGAAATTTTTTAGGAATACGTCTAGAATATCTTAGGTATACATTGAAGATACTTTAGGTATACTTTAGAAATTTTTTAAAAATTCCCTAGGAAGAATTCCTTGAAAATATCTTGAGTATACTTTGGAGATACTTTTGAAAATTTCATAGAAATACTTTGGAGATTTTTAAGGAATTCACTAGAAAGAATTTCCTAGGGGTACATTGAAAATATCTTCGGTATACCTTTAAGATATTTTGGAGTATATCTTATTAATTTTCACCAAAAATATAAAAAATAAAAAAATCAACAACAATATAGACAAATCCTAATTAAAAAGCAATTAGTCAATTAAATTGATCGCTTTAACATTGTTAAGATAAAATGTATTGGTTGAATAAAAGAGAAGGGAGAACATTTGAAAGAAAAAAATTTAAAATCAAACACGCATTTGATTACTAAAACACAAACCCCATCAAAGTTACCGACCGAAGCATCTCAATCTTTCCTTTTTCAATTGCTAAAACACAAACCACTAGTCTTTTCTAGTCATCGATGCCTCAAACAAATCCAAAATATTAAACAATCTCTTTGGTGATCGACTTCCTATAGTTACTACATCAGCAAAGTGGAGTATTTGAATGACAGATCCTCGATGCACCTCCATGAAGGACAAATCAACCGTGGATCAGAAGTCAAAGAACACACGATTGCACAGGCAAAGTTGACTTGGATACATCGGTACAGAATATAAAGCGTAACATCAGATGAACAATTTTATCCCTGAGTCTAGCCATGGCAAAATGAAAAAAAAAGAAGAAAAGAAACAGAAAAAAAAAAAAGAAAAAAATTCAATAAAAAAAAAAGAATTCGGTACAGAAAAAAAAGTGAAGATAAATATGAAAAAACAATAAAAATGTTTCATAAACTATTCAAACTATGGTTTGATTGACATTCAAGCCCAGCCCTAATTCAACCAGCGATCCGGCCCGTTTCAGTGGTGGAAGAAATACAATGGAAAGTCAAATAATAATAATAAGAAAAAATAAACTAAAATCGAAAGAGAATCAAGTGATCCCAGTAGTTTGTTGTCTTCTATCCAGAAATCAGATTTCCTGAGCCTATTCTGATTACAGGGAGCAATCGAAATTGATTCTCTTCTACTTAGAGCAATGGCTGCAAAGTCTCAGTTAATTACGGGATTGTCGTTGCCGTTGCCGTCTCCGCATCCTTCCACTTCTTCAAGCTCCCACAGCTGCAGCAATACTCTCTGTATGGTCAAGCGGCCTCATCTCACGACGTCGTTTCTCAGTGGCGGAGGTACCTGTGCTTCCTTCTATATGCTTATACTATTGTGAATGCATTAATGGGCCTCCCTTTGTTTTTTAAGTTTTTCTCTAATAATTCAAGTTCATTTCTTCCTCAAATTGGTGCGAAATTGTTGATATTGAACTTTCAGTTATGAAACATGGACTAACGTAGGCTAATTGATTATATTAAGAAGTGAATTATCGAAGCATATGAAAATGGGCAGTGATCATTGATCATAGAATAAGATAAATGGTTAATATAATTCCTTGACTATACAATGCAGTTCTGAGTGAAAATTCTCGTGATTGGAAGAGTTTAGCTTTAATGTCCAAAAGAATGTATTAATTTTGAATTTTTTACTTCTCCTTCTTCTTCTTTTATTATTATCTGAGAATTGTGTTAGTTTTTGCAGCAGTGTTATTAGCTAGAGCAGATGCTATTCTGTATTTTCTAACAATAAAAGTAACTCCGTAAAATGTCAGTACTCAATTTAATTTCTGGGGTAGAAATTTCTCTATCTGTAACTCACACACACAGTATGCAATTCCACATGACACTCTACTTAAATCTTCCTGCTAATGTTGTTGTCCTTTTCTTTGGCAGTTGAAGCTTTAAAAGTTAGGATAAGGACTAATCCTTCCGGTAGGTCTCATTGTTATAGACAAGGTGGAGGTGCTCTTGGCACTCGTATGAACCTTTTTGATCGTTTTGCTAGAGTTGTCAAGGTGAGATCCTGGAAATTGTTCGTATGCAATATCAGTTCACTATCTTATACAAATAACAAGATTTTGCTATCTCCTAATTTCAGTCCTATGCAAATGCAATCTTGAGTGGTTTTGAAGACCCAGAGAAAATTCTAGATCAGACAGTACTTGAAATGAATGATGACTTGACAAAGATGCGTCAAGCCACAGCACAAGTAAGATTCATGTTGTACTATTCTTTTGTACCTCCTAATCTCATGCCTTTCCTTTATTTTTTTATTCTTTTTTTTTTCCTTGTCCTTTGTCTATCTTGTTTTCTTCCACTTTTTATCTCATTTCAGTTGTACTTCTCTTATTCAACAGTTTTTCTGTCTGACATAGTGCTGTACATCTATTATGTAATGTCAGTGACATTAGCTACAAAACTTATAAGGAATCCTTATGTCTTCTCTATTTGGGATTTTCTATTTTTTTTTCATTGGGTTTCCTGTTTATTTTCTACTTAGGTATTGGCATCTCAAAAACGTTTGGAGAATAAATATAAAGCTGCAGAACAGGCTTCTCAGGATTGGTAAAACACAACTGGATTAATTTATTTCTTAAATTACTTTGATTCATAAAAATTAAGTCTAGGCATTGAACCTTTGTTTCCAATAAGGATTTAGCTACATGTAAACTAATTGAGCCAACCCTAACCAAAATACTGGATTTATTACTATGAAATGTCCAATTTATAGTATTAGTGTGACAGAAATAGAGCAATTTTTGCACTTCAAAATTGCATGTAGGTACCGAAAAGCACAACTTGCTCTTCAGAAAGGTGAGGAAGATCTTGCACGTGAAGCTCTTAAAAGACGTAAATCTTATGCTGTAAGTATTCATTTTCCTGAAGGAATTTCTGCCTAATTAACGTTTGTTCAAAGTTTGGTTTTTTTTGCATTATTAGGTCAGCATCTAACAGATTTGTAGGTAGAATTGCATGTAATTGATCTAAGTTGGTCCATCTACAATTCCTTGCTTCTTCTTAAATTATTTTTCTGTGTATTTTATCTTTGGCAAGTAATGCAGCTGGTTTCTACTCATGGTAGTAACAAATAGTACATTTATCCGGTCCATGCACTAAATGATCGTGTCAGTGACTAGCTTTTTATGTTCTACTTTCTATAGCCTGCTTATCTGCTTATAATCCAAGCCAGTATCGGAAATGAGTAACCACATATCTTAATGAAATTAGAATAGGATATGCTATCACTTTGCTGAGGAGGCTCACATGTCCTGTAGCTTGTGATTAGTTGAACAAATTATGTAGTCAGAGGGACAGAGCTAATTAAATATAAACCATGTAGCTAGGGTCGCTTCCCTTTCATTTGATGCCCTATTTAAAGTAAAAATTCTTATAATCATGAAAACAACTCTGGAACTTCTTGTTGTTTATTGTTTGTATTGTGATTCAGATGCAATATGCTTGTAACTTCCTACATAGAACTGGATGGGGTTGTTACAAGCTGGCCACACAAACATCACACTAACCATAGTCCTGAAAAATTAACTGTTCTGTTTTAATTGCAGGATAATGCTACTTCCTTGAAAGCTCAACTTGATCAACAAAAAAGTGTTGTCGAGAATCTTGTCTCTAATACTCGGGTATGCAAATTTGTTCTTCCATATATTTCTTGCCTGAGTTGCATGTGCATCTTCATGGTATTAGTCTGTGTTGAAGCTATATATATATATATATATTTGAATGGCCTGCCCTATAATCATGCATTCTTGTCAGGTGTTAAAAGTTAAATTGGGAAGTATAATTTGAATGTAGTTTTCTAAGGAACAAAATGGGAGGTGATTTATTGCAGGGACTGTTTATTGTATTCAGATGTATAAACTATAAATAGGTATTGAATACCTGAATGGTTGCTGTGGATCATGTAATCAATGTGATTGAGAAATAGGCGGAGATAGAACCAGGAATTATATTCCTTACCATTTATGATGTATATTTTGAATTTAAGTTGTATCGGAATAAGTTGGAAACTTTGGTATTTTCACCTTTTCTGATACAGCAATCAGAAGTAGCAATTTTCAGAAAATTCTTGAGGTTCTTCTGCCCTATTTTAGGCTTCTGATTGGGGTTGAGAGCCTGAAAAACTAAATTCTTGAGGTTCTTCTGCCCTATTCTAGGCTTCTGATTGGGGTTGAGAGCCTGAAAAACTAAAAACTTTTTTTTAGGTTATTAACAAGTTAATTTGACTTGCCATATTGTTAATCATACATGTACTTCCAAATTCAAAACATGATATTCATCGTTCTTTGTTAGTGTAATGATGTATTATGAACTGGGTCTAGACTTGTACTTTCATTCATTGAATTCTATTTTATGTAGCTTTTGGAGAGCAAGATACAGGAGGCAAAGTCTAAGAAAGATACCCTGAAAGCACGTGCTCAGTCTGCAAAGTTTGTCTATGCCACCATTTCCTTTTGTGTGGTTCCTTTTTTCTTTGAGTAACCTCTTGATTTTGCTGTTAATGGTCCCATCTTGTTTGCTCTAGAACTCAGACCAAAGTGAATGAGATGCTGGGGAATGTCAATACAAGCAATGCTCTTGCAGCTTTTGAAAAAATGGAAGAGAAAGGTAAGGCATCTGGAATCCTATCAGTAAAGGCATTTCATTGTCATCTCCACTGTATGTGCACTCATATACAAATGGAAAAGCATGAGATGTTAAGCTCATAGCTTTGAGGATGTGTGTTAAATCACCGCATTTATATCTTCCTTATCACCTTTCTCTATCTTAATTAATAAAAAGGACAATTTAGCAAACTATACGTATATTGTATAGAATTGAGATTGTTTAGTGGAATGGTGGGAGTATTTTTAAAATTCTCAAAACAATCAACTGTTAAATTATATGATGAGGTTTCTTGTTGAATAATTTGCAGTGAAATTTTATCAGTTTGATATATGTTATGGGATAATTCTTGTAGCTGTACTTAAATTCTGCTTATAAGGGTTTCTATTATGGCAGGACATTTTACTTGCCATGTTAGTAACTTCTCTTTAAACTGCTTCTTGCTGTTTGGAGGTTTTTTATGTTCTGTAAAACATGTCGAAAACAGCTTAAGTGAATTATTTTTTTAACCAAAAAGTTTAAGAGCTCATGTCTGAATTGTAACTAGAGAAACAATGAGAAACAAAGTTCAGTTGTCCTATTAGCATGGTGAAGAATAGAATTGGCACCAGTTGGGACTCTAACCTTTTGCCTGTCTTTCTTATGATTTGCATTTCGATAGTTTTGGCAATGGAATCAGAAGCAGAAGCTCTTGGCCAGTTAGCTACAAGTGAGCTGGATGGAAAGGTATCAATTGTTTTTCTGCAATCATTCATGTTATGCGTGTAAATTATTTGGAGTTATTTGTCTTTTGCTGTTATAAATCTCTGGATTCTCATTCAAAGTAATGGGTTATCAATTTTATATTCTCTTTCTTCTTTATAATAGTCCATTCAATAGCATTTCAGAAAAAATATTTAGACATGCGTGAATTTCCTGCCATCAGTGCTTGGCGGTACCAAACCAGTGCCCATACACTAGACACTTGTGTATATACATTTATGTAATTATGAAATGGAACTTTTTGTACCGAACTATTCAAGAAGCACACCGTTTTAGTCCATTTTAAGACAATGAATGAGCCAAATGAATTGAATTGAAATTTCATTTTGTTCATTCATATTTTCAGGGAAAAAGAAAAGGTGGTTGGGTAGGATTTAATTGTATTGCACTTCTTATGATTTCATATGGCGCCACAACCTGTTATGTTTTAAAAATGTTTATTCATCTAGTAATGATAGGGTTAACTATTAAGTTCTCAGTCAAAAACTTTTGACTTTTTCTTCCTTTATTTTTTGAATTAGTTATAGCATTTAAATATCAAACTCATTTGTAGTTTTCCATCCAGTTTGCGGAACCAAATTAGTTGTGTATTGGAATTTAATTTATTGATGAGTAGTTCTTGAAGCTTGAAAATAGATTAGAATTCACTGAGGTTTAGTATATTATAAAGGGCAATTTTCATAAAAAATCTTGAACTTTCACCTTTCTATCAAAATAATCATATTCTTTTTTTTTAACTATTAAATTTACATACTTTTAATTTAATATCAAATGTAACCTCGGAAGGAATTTAGTTTGGTTTGACATTAACGTGATATTCCGAATCTATTTTTTTATGCAAACAGCTCCTATATTGGAAGTATGTCTGTATTGATATAATTATATCTGCACAGATCTAGCTTACATACAACTAGTTTTGAGTTGATATATTTATATTTACACAAATTCAGAGCCCTTTAATATCTAGTTTTGTGTAGATCTATATATTTTTTAACTACTGTCACACTATTTCAAAAAAACTATCATATTAATTTTAAAAAATAAATGTCAGATATACATATTAATACATGTTAGTAGTGTCAAATTAAAAAAAATAGGTTCTAAGTGTCAAATAACTACCAAACCAAATTAAATTTCTCCTAAGGCTATATTTGATATAAAATTGAAAGTATGCATATTTAAAAATTAAAAAATAAAGAATAGGATTATTTTGATAAAAAAGTGAAAGTTCAAGGTATTTCATGAAATTTGGCCTATTATAAATAATGCATGAAGGGGCTTTCCTTCTTTGTGATTGAAGGATTATAGCAGATTCCATTTGTTCAACTAGCCTCTGTTAATAATATAGAATGCCTCCCCTAACCCATTGCAAACCAAGGAGAGACTACTTCTGGGATGCACTTTTGTATAATCCATTCTTTTTAAAGTGCATAATCCATTCTTTTTCATCTAATTATATCAATTAATCTATGCATGATCCATTTCATTTTCTACTTTATCTTTGGTTAAACAGTTTTATTTGAACTTATTTATTTTGTTTTGTTAATTAATAATAAAAAAATGGTAGAAAGAAACTTACAAATAAAAACAGAGAAAAAGTGTTTGCAGTGAAATAGTGGAACTATTAATTTTAATAGATCAAGGAATAATTCAGAGAAGGCTCGCTCAGCCTCACTCCAATTATTAAAAAAAAAATAAGACTTCCCACTTGCCCTGTTCATTTTCTTAATGCCTTCATGGGAATGAGTGTCTACTCCTACCTAGAGAGTGCAAAAGGTTCTAACTCTTTTGCAGACATGTTTTGCCCTCTAATTTTTAATGATATATTCAAAGTTACGGCCATATTCAACATTAAAATTAAGACGGCAATTGCAGTAATAAGCACATGACTGCATATATTGGATTAAGGTCATTATGTCCAATTACCAGTTCTTGGCTTGTTATCTAGAGTCTCCTCACACTTTGTTCTTACGAAAGAGTTTTTGAATTTGTTGAAGCCTTAAAAAAGGTTGAGTATCTTGTCGTGTAAAATCCTAGGTCTGAAATGACTTGTCAAATTCATTCTTGTAGCAAGGATTATTGTCTAGCAAGTGTTAACATGACTAACTAAAAGTGTTTTAGAAAATCTTCTCTGCAAGCAAGAGCATAATAAGAAGTAGAGAACCGCATCAACAATAAAACTTTTTTTTTTTTATGTTAATTTCTCTTTAATTTTCATTTTAGTAAAAATTAGAGCTTTATGTGTAGCAAGCATGCAAGTTGCAAATAGGATTGTAATTTGAAGAAAGTAAAATGTACATAAATACGTGCAAGTGATTATATGAGTACTGAGATGTTAATTAAGATAGGGAAGGAGGTAAGTGTACATAAGTACAAAAAGGCCGCTGAACCTACTTTCACTTTGGTTAATAAAGGTCAATGTATTTCAATTCTATTGCTGATTCCTTTTTCGTTTGGTATTCTATTATCTCAGTGGTTTTCAACATGGCTTGTTATTTTATTTGGTTGACAAGCCTGTTCCATTCTGGTCTATTTGGGTGTTGTTAATTGTCCCTGTTCTTGCCTCAAGCGTTTGAATAATTTCAATGGGGTGACAATTCAGGATAATATATTGTGTTGTATGTCCTGGAACAGGGAAATAGTATTATCTTGAACCAATAAAACTGATGAATAAAATGATAAAAGAATATGACTTATCTGATCCGTTCAACCTGTTAGCTTGCTAATACTGACTTAAAATGGCAGGAATATCTAACGTGGGCAACTCAATTTTGTGCTTATCTAATATTTTTTATTTTCTATTTTCTAAAATGAAAAATTTACTTTTGATGTTATTATAAAATTTTTTAAAGAGATAACAAGGCATAAATAGTATTTTGATTTTACAATCATTCAATTAAGGAATTCCGATTGCATACTATGTTGAAATTATGTTTACATGTCGTGCCTAATATTTCCATTGTTACTCGAGATGCTTCTTCTTTGTCACAAAGACAATAGACATAGTAACTACTTTATATATATTGAAATTACTAAGTTTACTGATTCTGCATCAATGAAGATACTTGTTCTGAGAATAAGTGTTGAATGCCAAGTTTTCTATTAGTTCTTTGCATCCCCTATTGACAAATATCTTGTGAAGAATATCTTACTATTCAATTGCTTGCCATCGGTTTTGCAGTTTGCTTTACTTGAGAGCTCATCAGTTGATGATGATCTTGAAAACCTAAAGAAGGAACTTTCTGGTAGCTCAAAGGTACACATTAGACATCTTTGTTTTTGAAAGAAACATTTGACATCTTAGATTATGAGAAATTGGGAACGGTATATATTATCTTTTTCTGCGATCATAGGGGTTTATCAGATTTGTTATTGAAGTCTTCTCTAAGGTTATGTGGGAGGTTTTGAGTCTCCCATTCACTGATATGATCTGATCACCACCTTTATGTTGAGAGTTGAATAAAGGAGGGCAGCTCCATGTCGTCTAGCTCATCAGCGCAATGAACGAAAACCAAAAGATCTAGTGCAGTTAAATTATTTCGTATTTGCTGACTAAGGAAACTGAACTAAAATTTATAGTTGATAATATAATTTGGTATTGTAACAAATCCTGAATAACAGAAACAGGTAATACCATAAGGAGAAGAATAAGGAGATGTTCGGTCTTAGAGCCTCCCTTTAGCTTATATTCTTCCCAACCTGTTAAAGTTTTTAAAAGATTTGATTTGAGAAAGGCTTTTCAGTTGGTTTTTGCCATTTTCGACCCTGTACAAAAATCTGACTTAAAGAATGGAGGGAAAAATTCTCTCTGTTCCTTAAGTTTCTAATATTCCATTTGCCCTGTTCATAAGGTTTTTTTTTTTTTTAATTTTTTTTTATTTATTTTCTGTTTGACAGAAAGGAGAACTGCCGCCTGGAAAAGTGATCACAAGTGCGAATCCATTTCGAGATTCTGAGATCGAGATGGAGCTTAATGAATTGAGACAAAAGAGGAAGGAGTTCTAAAACCTAAGACATTCCGAATCCGTACTTCGACAGCCATTGTATAGTTAAATCAAACTCAAAATGAACAGTTGTTTCCTAATTGTAATCTAAATGCATTTGTTTTGCAGTGAAGGGGGTGCGATTTGAATTGTAATTTCAATCTTTTATTATTTAACATGAATTTATTAATTATGAAATAAAGGGAAATAGAAGCAAAGAATTCCACATTTTGGGTGAGTGTCAATGCTTAATGGCGATGGAAGCTGTTGGTCAAAGTAGACAGAGATGGCTTCTGAGTCTGAGGTGGTCAGAGACAACGTTTGTGTGCTTAGGCATTAATTTTATTTCTCTTGATTGTCATTTACTTGTTGCTTTACGGCCTTGGACTAAAAGCCTCTAATACTTGGCCTGAAAATATGGCAAACACCTCTTTCAACATTATCACGTGCTTCACCAAAACATGTAATTAACATTGTCTGAAATATAATGAGAAAGGAAAAACATGAATTCCTTGCACAATCCCCTGTTTACTTGGGTTAGGGAACGATTCACTATAAAATTTTAGTCAAAACTGTCCCCCCACTCTTCTATCTTCCAAGAAATTTCTCACTTTAAATTAGATGTACTTATGTTTTTTTAAGGATTATTTTTGACGAATATAAGTGCTTTTCATATGTATTAAGCTTCTTAATTTTTTTTAATGGATTGACATGCTATTTCTTACAATTTTATTTAGTACTCTAATTATCTCATTTGATTTGATGTACTTATTCATAATAAAATGTTTATATGATGTGCTATTAATCAACGGCTGAAAATGAATTACTAATTACAAATAAATTTTTTGTAACACAATAATTATGTAGCCGATATAATTCCCAACTGTACATTAAAAGGAAAAACAATTAATTTTTGGGAAAATTATTGTTTGTCTCGTATAGTTTGACATAATACATTAGTA
>CATIWF010031772.1:0-72768 GCA_949630135.1 Balakata baccata
TAATGCCAACCCAAGCACAACCCATAAATAAATATTTTCTTCCTTTAATTTTAATTAATCATTCAGAAGTCATCATACATTGTCAAAACTAATAAAAAAAGAAATAAAGAAAAAGTTCCATGATCTTTTTATTAAAAAAAAAAAAAACGTATCATGTAATGATAGGAGATAGCAAAGCTTTCAAGCATCATATAATATCCGCATTTTCCATTAAATATATCCATTTTTCCAATTAAATATATATTGGAGAACGCAGTGTGAAATTCGAATCTAATTAAATTATTAAAAAACTTATATAATTTTCAACTCGCTGATAATTTCTGAAAAAAAAAAAAACAGTCAGTGCTTCTTTATGCACTTTCCACGCAAGATATGTGCATTTATTTATAAAACACCATTAATTTTTATAATAAAAACTCGTACTTTATATTATTGAAAATATATGATGGGAAATATATAAATAAATATTAGTAACATTTCTTTCCCACAGAAATATGGGACTTTCTGTACACTGCATGCGAAGATCTTATCTCTCTATATCATGACATTGCTCATATATAATTTTGGCTACACTATATAATATATTGGACATATAATATCTCAAAAGATATCTAATGCTTGCAAGATCTTTACAATAATAAACTAATACAAGAAATAAAATAAAATATAAGATGAAATTAATTAATCAATAATAAAGAAAAAGAAGGGGAAAAGTCACAAGGTGAAGTAACTTTCTCAATTGGCAGGTACCACCGGTTCAACTTCTACCTTAGGATTTAGGAATATAGGAACTCTTCCATTATTATGACTAGTTCTGTTCTCAAACTGTGGGACCACCTGAGAGATAGAATATATACAAATGGTATAAACTCCTTTATTCATATTAATCATCAACCCACCCAGATTAAGAAAAATCCTTAATTAAAATTGAATTCTACATAGATGCACTTCACCGACATGATTAAATTAGCCTGTCAACACCCTTCATAATTAGTGTATATGAATACAAAATTGTTACTTTTATAAGATCCATGAAAACATTTTAATTATTTCATATGTATGGTATATTTTAGTTTTAATTGGATTCATGAAATTTTTCATAGGTTATGGCTAAGAAGAAAATGGGTCATATGAAGACCAAGCCAATCATCAATATCTTATCTGCAATTATCTCTTTTAGAGAAAATTACTATTTATTTATTCTTGTACTGTAGTTTAATATAATTCACCAATTCTTCTATATTTAAAAAAATATAGAATTTGCTATTTATAATTTAACATTCATAACATACTTATAACCTAAGATTTGAAAAAAAAATATAATGTACTAATAAAAAAAATTCTCTTTTTATTAGTCCAATAAATCAAAATTATAGAAAAATACTAATTCAATATAATTCAGAAGATGAACAGTATATATATATATATATTCTTATTGGTTGGTACATAAGTGGATACATATATCGAAGGTGGTTAAAAATTGTTCACCCCCCAATATGTCCCTTTGGCATTGAGATTGATAAAAGTATTTTTGAAAAAAATAAATTTATTTTTAATTTTTAAAATTTTGAAAATTATTTTTGAAGTAAAGCATAAAAATACATACTTTTATAAGAAATAGATCTTGAAAAAACAATTTATAAAAAATTAAAAAAATTCCAACAATGCGAGGAAAATTAGATCCAAAACCCCTACCCTCAGATCCTTATGCAATTGAAGAAGAAGAAAGATGTTTTGCAAATGTTGAAATGCTGAAACCAACCTGATCTTGAGAAGAATCAAAGGGCTTAGACTGATGAGATGATGATAGTCTCTTTGTTCTCCTGTCCCTTCTGCTCCTTCTGTCTTCAATATTATTATACACTGCCCAATAACCCAAACACACCTTAATAAATTTTATTTAGTTTATAATGATAAAGTGCATAAAAGAAACTCGAATGTACCCTTCTCCCGTCATCACCACAAAAATATCTCGACTACCAATTTGCATATTCGGCCTTTTCAATTGTTTCTCTTGGGCCGTGTTTGGAAACTATCCGGTCAAAACGGTTTTTTCATGTTCAGTATAAAAATTGAAGTCCGTCGTCGGTCAATAGTTTTCTGTAAATTGGCTTCATTTCTTCACTAATATTATTATTGGTAATCTCAAGCAAAATCCTTGTAAATTATCACTCAGTAAAAGAAGAAGCAAAAGAACAGGCAAGCCAAACACGCCTCAGTTATCTCGACAAGAGCTAAACCACCCAAAAAAGAATGACTAAAGGAACCATGGGTGTGCTAATATGCACCGTAAGAGTCGAGAAGGGGCATACCTGAGGTGAAATTGTTTTTTGGCCTCTGAGATTTCAAATCTAGGGTTGATTCTGAGCTATCCGGCAAGTACCTGTCCAGGCGGAGAAGACGACCGTTATCTTCGAACATTGTGCGAACAAAGGCGGCCTCCAATGAGTTCAAAAAGTGGAGGTGCTTCTCGTTTGTCCATGCCCCCTTTTGGTTGCTATTATGCAAGTTGAGATCCATTTCACCGGCAAACCGCTCCTCAGCTTCTTCGCCTGGCTGCGAAACAGCTTTGATGAGCTGAATCTGCTTACGTTCTGCTTTTGCTGCGATTTCCAAGTTTGCAATTGATGGGTATCAGGGACCTTGTATATAGAGACTGCCGCTCTAGGGTGGCTTTTATGTTTCTTAGACGGGTCTTTTTTGTCATTCTCGTGAGAGTATAGGAATAAGGAACTCGCTTCCTCTATGCAACACATGGATTTTTATTTCTATTCGCGTGCTCAAAAGTTGTAACTCCAAATTAATGATATTTGTTTTAATATTTTTATTTTAATTTATTTTAATTAATATAAAATATTTATATTAAATAATATAAATTGATAAATAGAATATAAATATTTTATATTTATTAAAATAAAAAATATTAAAACAATTATTATTTCTCTTGTACATTGTTCATTAAAACAATCACGGCGTGATTTTAATTTGATTCATTACATTACACTTCACTAAATTTGAAATGTTTTTAATTAAAAAAAATCTTTAAATTAAAAAATAATTTAACTTGATAAATTTTTTAAGTAAAATTATTTAATTCGAAATTAATGTCATTATTATATTTCTTTTTTCTTATTGTTAGATATTAAAGAGAAAAAAAAAAAAAAGAGATTTGAGAGGAGAAAAAAAGTGGGAACAAACTGATGGAGCGAGTTCAACAAAGTATACTGTGTACTCGAGCAGGTAGCATGAAAAATATGATAGAAAGAGGAAAATATCTGAGGACACGAGATTAAATTTAGCATCGAAAATGAAAGATATTTTGGGGATTGAAGGAGAATCCGAATAAGACCATGAGAGAGAAAGAAAAGCACAGAATACAAAGACAAAATGCAAAACACATTTTCAACTCCATAAATTATGTAAATTTTTGCTATTAAACCCACAATATAAGTTTTCTTTTTAAGTGAATCCTCATGAAATATTTAATGAAATTATATTACAAAATTAATATGTCATTAAAATATAAGAAAAAATAAACGAAGAAGATACTATTTCTCATAAGCTATTTATATATTCTTCTTAGAAATTTAAGCCTAAATTTTTTTTTTTGAATTCACACTGGTAAATTCAGATTTGGAGGTTTGAGGGAGCTTATTACAAAAAAAAAAAAAAAAAAAGAACTGTAAAGCAAATAATTACCCTCACCCCACATATTTCAATTCAATAGTATTAAATAAAAGATCAGAGGTTTAATAACAATAAATATATAGTACAAGGGCTTGAATATGTATTTTGGCAAGAAAAATCTGAGGGAGAGTTTTACATGACGCTGACGGCTGACCAATATCCAGTGGATTTTTGCTTTTTTTAACTTAAATTTTTATTCTTGTTGGCGTTTCTGTAATGACCCTATTGCCATCCTCTAATTACAGCCCTGTCCTTGCAGTCGTCAAAAGTCTTCTAGTGTTTGACTAAAAAGCCCAAGAACGATTTTGTTGTGTTCCACAAATCATGCTATGCAAGCATGCACTCACTTTTGGGGTGGCCCATTTTGCCCTTTTCGTCTGGTGCTTTTGGTGCCTTTTTTGCCCTTTCGCCATTACACACAAAAGAAAGCCCGCGGTTGGCATTTGCTATTTCGTGTTTCAGTGGGGTATTCGTGGATAGCATGCAGCATCTTTTCCCCTTCAACAAATTCAATGAAAAAATATGGATAGCAATTTGTGTTAGCGGATTGAATTGGTATTGCGTGTTTTGATACATTCATAATACAATAAAGGCTAACTTAAATATGACATGGTAAGCTAAATGTCTAAATTCAAATACGAATACTGACTTCATAAATAGATTAATTCGACACGATACATTTAACACGATTAATCTATAACACGTGTTAATATCCCATGGAAACACTAAACATGTTCATATCCGAGAGATGTGTATTGCATTGACAAAGGTTTGTCAGCAAGTTTTAGGAGCAAACTATTTACACAAAACCAGACGTCCGAAGCATACAGAAGAGGAGCAATAAATAGTACTTCATTTTCAACCAAAATACTCTGAAAGTTTTAAACAAGATAACAGAACAGTCAGCTTAAATTGTGTCATATTAGGTCAGTAGCTTCTACGCTCCATTCAGTGGGGATCTAGAAGATTGGTGAGGTGGAGTTGCAGAACCTTCTTCAATGTCTATATCTTTCACACCAGCACTTAGTGATGAAGATGAATCACAGCTCCCATCCTTTCCTTTATCATAACCATTTACCTCATCCTCTTCATCCTCAAAGAAAGATCCTTTTCGCCGAAGTTCTTTTACTTTCCGAAACTCATCATAGTGTGCTCGTCGGTGCTCCCTAAAACTTGCACTTTTATCTAATTCAGAACCTGAAAACAAGGAGGCAAACAGAATGCATCACCATGCTTTAAAAAAATGAATTGAAACACACTAGAAGAAAAGGAAAGATATAAATGAGGAACAGGCAAATCCTTTTTTTTTTCATTTTTCCTTTTCTTTTTTGCTTTTAGGAGTTTGCACTGCTCTATTTCAGTCTTTGGCAAAACAAAAACGCAACTTATCAGAACGCCAAAAAAGTGGCAGAAAGCTTGGCCGAAAGGAAAACATATACAGGTAACATGTCAAGAATGCCAAAAAAAAATTGGTTCTCCTCCAAGCATAACCCTATCCTACATTACCGTAGTGATACAGAAAAGAACTTCAAATCCAATGCATTTATGGCTATTTAAGAATTTTCTCCAACAACTGCAAAGATGGTCGATACTTACCAGACATTCTAAAATTTTTACAAAATGAAAGAGGATAATCATGATTCAACTCCAAATTAGTCATGCATCACTTATAAAAGAAAAGCAGCTTATGCCTTCCACTCCATTTCAAACTTTTTTACAATTATTTCATCCAGTGTATATAATTAAATTGCAAATCAACACTAAAAGAGATGGGCTTACAACTGCAAAATGCAAATTTAATTCTCAAGGGCATTTATGTCATATGGAACAACTAAACAAAATAATATGACCCTCACTATTTTATGCCTGCAGAAAAGGATAACTATGGATGAAAGATTGCGATAATAACCTTCTTCGTCTTGTTCCATAGGATCAGCCTCGTCTTCAGATGATGTCCAGCCAGATCGCCTACCAGCATTTTTACTTGATGAAGCTACTGTATCCAATGCGGTCCGCAATTCTTCTGCATGCATTGCTTCGCCAACATCCTCAAAGCTACCCCACAAAGGAGATAGAGAACCTGCACGATCAACTAAATTCAGATAATTCCAACAGGAATTTGGGAAGATTGAATAGCATTTAATGATAAAATTCCAAGTACAATGAATATGAAACAGATATACCATTATCTAAGCAGCGATTCAATGAAATGATTTATCTGATATCGAGTAATAAAACAGAAAATTGAAATTTACTCTTTAGAAATGCAAAAGGAAGTCCAACTTAAGAGCTTATCATAACGTAGTTACAGTAAATGGTAGAAAACACTACTCTATAACACAAACGCACACATATAAAAACAATTTGACCAGTTTCTGGCAGGGAAAAAACTAGCAATGCACAAATAAAACATACCATCATCATCAATCATGGGGTGGTAGGGTGTCTTGGGTTCGGTAATTTTCTGCCTTACGGGCTTATTTGCTTCAATTTCCCCGAGGTTTGCCTCATCCCATTTAACACGAGACCTATTACCCCTATCAGTATGAAAAAGTCATCACAAACGTCAAGTATTAGATAAAATCATAAAGCAGTCAACAACTAACATGACAATTCACAAGTTACAGTCATAAAAGAATGCAATTCTGAAATATGAATACCAATAATAGTAAAGCAAATTAAAAAGGGAAAAATATAGCAACAAGGTTGTTGTTACATTGTAGAGTTAGGTCATATCAACATAATTAGGCAAGTATTTTATTTCTAGCAGGATTCATAATTATTGGTTTATTTGCTTTAAGTTTCCTAGAATTATTAGATCAATTATGAGAAAGCCTAAAATATAGCTTTCCTATTCTTGTAATTAGATGCACCAAATACTTCCTATTAAATTTCTTTCAAACTTGTACAATTTCATCAGCAAACTACAATATCTCTTGAACTTCTTCAAAAATATCTAAGTGAATGTTTAATCTTTCAGCATTACTCTACTGATACTCGTATGCAAAAACAGCAGGCATGAAATTGAAGCTAGGGTATTACTCAGCAAAGCAATGTATGCCTGATATAGCAATTTTGTCTTTTATAGCATACTGTTCAGAAAATTATAACAAATATGAAGTAAAAAGAAAAAAGGCAAATAGGAATCATAAGCTTCAATTACTCCATTTTTATGAACTTGCTATTTCCTCAATCGCTTGTAAACACCAAGCAGTAGCTGATTGAATTGATACCACTGAGACAATAGACAAAAAGCCTTGTTAAAATTCTTGATGTCAGACAACAAAAATCCAGTGTTGGATATGAGACAGATGGTAACTGCATATGGAATATCAGAATATTGTGGTATAGTCAGAAAACCTAACTCGATTGTTGTCTGTCTGTAGAATGAAAACGTGTAAGATATTAAAATGAAACAAGTTGGAGTTGCTGTCTAGTCAGAATTCAAAACTACGAATAATCCCTAACAAAATTTAAGAAATGCTAATGATGACCACTGTGAAACAACCTAAAGAAAAACACTAAGAAGTGAAGATGTGGCTTTATATTATTCAATAGAATGTCAATCAGAGTTAAAGAGAAACATGTTGCAAAAAAGAAAATGAAAATATTTAAGCATATTCAGGATCTGAAAACAGCTGCAAGAGCTTGAAAACTATCATGGAAAGGAGAACAAGAGTGCTGAGATATCAAGCAATTATCTCAATTTCCTCTGAGACATGTTCTCATCAACTAATTCCCAAAATTGAAAAATTTAGAGAATTGCTAAAAAAGGCTTTTAAAGTCTCTCTCTCTGTAGAAATTTTAAGATTCGCGTTTCTCTATTTACCTACATCAATTTTCTCAGACACATGACAAAAACAAGAAATGAAAACAGAAGAGATCTTCCAACCAGTCAACATAATCAAAATTTAAAGGCTAGATGAAAGATCTTGCCAAGCAATCAATAAACCAAAACAACCATCTGCGTATCAGCACAGATTGTATTTGGAAACCCCATTTTTGGCATGAATTCTGCGCCACTTACAATCGAGATGATTATAGATAACAAAAGCATTTGATACCGACTTCAAATCAGAAGAATTTGAAAATCAAGATTTTTCCAGCACCCTAATTCATATGTTAGAAGACTTCCAAACATAAGGATGGAGAACATGAAATGCAAAACCTCTATAAGCTCACAAATTGCATAGAATTCTGAGCTTAAAGGCCCTAATTGGTCTTAAGAAAATAAGAAGACTAATTAACAAAATCCATTTCCAATTTTCTTATCCAATTGGTAAAACCAGAAATATCACAAGCAATAATTCAAAAATCCATAAATTCTACATCACGCAATTAATCAATCAGCTTCAAAGCAGCGGATCGAGAAGACAACCTTCAAACGAGAAGGCCAACAGGTTCCGCTTGCTTTCCTAGGAGATGCATACAAATCAAAGGAAATGGTTGTTGATTTTCAGTCCAAAAGGCATTTTTCTACGAAAGCAATGACACTTGTTCCTTTTACTTTCTTCATACAAATTCTCGGAAACCAAACAAAATAAAAATTAAACGCAAACAATAATGGAAAAAGAAAGGGGATGAGAGATTACCCCCTTCGCGCGTTTCGGACTCGGTCTTTTGTTCTTATTTTTCCTACTTTTCTTTTATTGGCGGTGTTTTATTTTCCTAATTCCAATATTGCCCTTTTTCTTCCGATGGGTAGCGAGCGCCAACTGCCTTGAGGATGGGGCCCAGATCTGGTCCGGAGGTAAGTGATGTGCTACCAACTGATTTGACTTTTAATTTGATGCATATTCCAATATTAATTAGGTTTAATATTAATAATGCTCATATTTATTAAAAATTTAATATTTTTAATGAATGTAATAAAATGACAATATATTAATTTTTATAACTAAATTTAATAAAAATGGTAAAGGAATTTTATCAATTTCATAAAACTTGTTATATCGAATATAGAAAAAATAAATAAAATTATATAATTAAAATAAAGTTTCAAATTTATCAATGTCATCAAGTATGAAAATTTTAAAAATTTACTTATAAATAAATTTAAAAAATAAATTATATTGCTTCTTTAAAAAAAAAGAAGGAAAAGTTCAAAAAATTTATATTTGATTTTACATTTTTACAATTTCAAGTATGCAATATTTGAAATTGTTATTGATGGTCCAGAAAATAAATTTTAAATTTTTTTTATTTAATTGACTGATTTTTTTATAAATTATTTTTTTCAAATTTGATTTTAAAAAAATATTTATTTACCTGCTTTTATCAAAAATAATTTTCAAAACTAAAAAAAATTAAAAATACAAATTTTTTTCCGAAAAAAAATTATTTACAAACGCAATATCAAACATAACATATGAGATTTTTTAGAATTAAAATGATTCTATAGTCTGTGTTGTTAATAAATTTAAATTTTTTTACAATGATAATATTATAAAACATGTAAATAGTAATAGACACCACTAAGTGTACTTAAAATTATAAAAACATTATACATAAAAATCAAACTTAAAAAAAATTAAATTTTCTACATAAACTGCAAAACTCATTCTAATCCAAAAAAAAAACTATATATTTAAAATTACAAAAATGTAAAATCACATGTTAAATTTGAACTTAAAAAAAAAAAAAAGCATGGCAATTGAAGAACTCACCAATAGTAATCTCTATCCAAACCAAAAGAACTCGCCAATTAGCATGCACTAAGATCATGCCACGTCGAGAGATAACCGGGTCCTAAAGGACGTGGCGGGAATTGATCCTCAACGTGCTGAAGAATAATCTAAGGGGCAAAATGGACAATACAAATGCCAAAAAAAGAAAAGAAAGGAAAATAAGGACGATGAAAATGAAAAATGTAGTGCTGTGAAAAAAGGGGTGCAGCCGTGCAGGGAGGCTGAGTATGTGGGTGATTAGTTTTTAAAGAGTCGTCGTTTACAGATTTATCCTATAACTCGAGGGAATCCTCCCTGACCGCTTCCTCCATCGCCTCGTGTCTCAATCATCAAACAGTAAGCATTTTTACCTTAACAGATGCGTTTTTTTTTTTTTTACAATACTATGTTTGTTTTGCTTTTCATGTATATATGCCGTTGATTCCTAACTTCAGCTGTTCTTGATCTGGGTATTTCTTCACTCCTTTTTGCTTTTCAACTTTGATCGGATGCCAGGTCTTCGCTAATTTTTTTAATGGTCTTCGATTTAGGTTGTAGATCATTTATGGTTGTTTGAAATGAGATATTGGAAATTTTTTCTACAGTTTTCCGGATCACATTCCAATTAGTTTAAAATCTATTGTATGATTTACACCGTCGCCCATTATTAAAAATAAGCAGGAGGTAGAAAGAGGGAGAAGGAATATTAGTATATGACTGTGGCTGAACTTATATTCTGCTTATTTATCTTGCGGTGTACTGAATTGGGTTAATTTAAGTTTCAGTGTCCTTAACAATACAATAAAAATAGTAGTTTGTTGCTGCGATTTTTCTCAATATGTTTATAAAATTTTTTTGTAGCTAGATTTTGTGGTCAGACAAACAAAGTAGAGCAAGACAAGATATAATTGGCAAGTACAACTTTGCCCGATTTAGTTAATTACTTTTCTGTAGTCTCAAACATAGATAAATGATGTGCCAATGGCTGGTTTGAGGACATAGGTATTGATCAGTGGAAAGACTAGCAATCATAAGGCTGAGTAATCTCTATCGAGTTCATGTACATGCGAATGAAAGAAATAATAATAGGCTGTGGTCAGATTCTTATTATGTGTGTAAATATTTGAGGAGAAAAAGTCGAGCTATGTTGATTGTTGAGTCCATTGAACTTATAGATGAGGTAGTTAAAATTGGACCTATTATGCCTTCCCCTTATGTTCTAGTTATTTCTTACATCTTATGTTTGGTTTTTCAGGATTGTCCATAAGTGGGCAGGATTAAGCTTATATGAGAACATTGAAATTCTGTCTCTCTTACGCCTGAGGATTTAAGGGTGCTAGTAAGAATTAAGATCAAACATATCAGAAATGTTCTCATTATTCTATGGCCTGTGGAAGTATCTATTCAGTAAGACAGAATTTCATGTGCTCATTCTTGGCATTGACAAGGCTGGGAAAACAGTAATGCTTCTTTATGCCCTCAGTTGTTCAACTTTGTCGTGTAGTTTGCAGAATGTTTTTGTTCTTTATTGATGTCATTTATGAACATATCTGCTGTGTAATTTACTCTTTTTTATTTTTTTTTTCAATTTGTCTTTGAGTTTGTAGACTTTGCTGGAGAAGTTGAAATCGCTGTACTCAAACCTGGAAGGCATCCCTCCTGATCGAATTGTTCCTACAGTTGGACTCAACATTGGTCGTATTGAAGTATCAAATACAAAACTTGTATTCTGGGACCTGGGTGGTCAGGTATGAAAAATGCAGGCATAAAAAACTACTTGGCTTTAGAAAAAAATGCTGTCATAGGTGGGCTTTTTCTATTATTTAGGAAGGGTCTTGAGTGCTTATTTTTTATCTGATGTATGGAGAACATTTTGGCATGATTTTGACTATATGTTTTGCATGGAATATTACTTGAAGGTAGACTTGTGAAAGAGGAAAGGAAAAGAATAAATCTGAAACAAAATTTTTGGATCTCACTGGAGACCAAATTTAAAATGGCTTTATATGATGTTATCTGCTGCAGCTTATAAATTGAGCAATACTTTTCATCTTTTTTAGTCAAGAAATTAGTTGTGCAAGCTCTTTCTGATTTCACTAGAAGCTGTTATGTGAAGCAGATAATACACGGTACAGAATTTGTATTAGATTAAGCTGTCTGATTGTTAGTACAGTACTACAGTTGCCTTAAGGTTCAGCTATTGAAGAATTTTATCAATATTTTATGCCAGCCTGGTCTTCGCTCGATTTGGGAGAAATACTATGAAGAGACCCATGCTATTGTATATGTGATTGATGCTGCTTGTCCTTCACGTTTTGAAGATTCAAAGTCTGCATTAGGTGAGTGATGTTCAATAATATTGAGAAACACCTCACTGGTGTAATCTGGTCCACTCTTTTAACGGTAGTTAAGTGGTTAGAAATTGGCACCAAACTGATGCACTAACACTGCAAATGCATGTGAACAGAAAAGGTTCTTAGACATGAGGATTTGCAAGGGGCCCCTCTTTTAATATTAGCTAACAAGCAGGTAAAATTAACTGTTTCCTTCTTTACATGCAAATAATAACCTTGACTTGGAACTCTCATGATCTAATCCTCATTGTATTATGTAGCTTGATCTTGCTTCTGAAAAAGAAACTGATCACCTATTGGAATATTTTGAATGGCAGGATCTTTCTGAAGCTGCATCGGCTGAAGAAATTGCTCGTTATCTAGATCTCAAGAAATTGGACGAGAGGGTTTACATGTTTGAAGCTGTTTCAGCACATGATGGGTAAGTGTTATGACTAGAATTTTAAAAAACTTGTCAATAAAAGGGGTATGTGAAATCCGAAAATCTCGCTTTCGCAATACCAAAATGGTTAGCATATTATCTTGATGATACAATCTTAGATCTAGATTTGGTTGCAGGCTAGGAATAAAGAAAAGTGTAGAATGGCTTGTTGAGGTGATGGAACGAAGCAAGCGAACAGAAATGTTGAGAGATCGTGCAGG
The DNA here is from genome assembly GCA_949630135.1 of Balakata baccata. Classification (NCBI taxonomy): domain Eukaryota; kingdom Viridiplantae; phylum Streptophyta; class Magnoliopsida; order Malpighiales; family Euphorbiaceae; genus Balakata; species Balakata baccata. The sequence continues at coordinate 12,350 of CATIWF010031772.1, forward strand.
TGTAACAGGCCCTGGTGCTTAGAGAAAACTAAACATCAAGTTGCTGTCTTTTGCTTTGTAGCTTCTGTAAATAAACAGGATTTACATTAGAATTCTACATAACCAAGAGGTCGATTCATTTTTTCTCAGATCTGAAAAAGTGCTGCTACAGTGATGTTTTTCAGTTGTAACATTGCCAAATTCTTAGTTGACATTGTATTTTTGACGTCATTGCAATGGAGTAAACCAGAGAAGGGAGGGAATGAAATATGTGCTGAAAAGGGATCGCAGCTCCTTCTTGTTCTATGCCGATGGATTAGTATTCCAAGAACACTTGCCTTGGGCCCTAAGTGGTCTTGCATTCGAATTCAAAATGCTAAAATTATATTCAAAAGTTGAGTATATGGCCCCATTGAATCTCCAATATGGCATATAGAACATAACATGCAGAAGACATCAACAACAATGATTTTTATCCTGATCCATCACAAGCAATCCATAAAACAACCAATTTTTAATCATGTTCAGTTCTACTGCAATGCAGCACACATGTTCTGCTGTAGTCTTTAGCTTGTAACAGCGGGATCTGCAGCATTGGCTCTTTCAATGTTGTGGTTCTGAAAAAACAAAAAGAAAATCAAGAAAATATAAGATCTCCATTAAAACTAAACAAGAATGCATTAATTACAGACCCATATCAAGAAAATCATCAAGCCAAACAATAGGCACAATTGGCATAATAATATTACAGAGAAAAGAAAGGGAAACGCCATGAGATTAAAATTAACAAAATTAAGAACCAGTTTGCTACTTAATGAATAATCGCTACGCCAATTGTTTTTGTATTTTGATTATATATCAGCCACCAGCAATGCATTTCAAAGAAAAAAGAAAAGGGTATAGATATTACAACATACTAACTTGATATTAAGGCCTTGGGTCTGCTCTTGAACAAAATCTTGTGGCGGATGATACCGACAACATCCAATTCCACACTAGCTGAGTTTATATCACTGTCCTTATCCACATCCATATGCTGCACTTTCTTCAGGACCACCAATGGCTTCTTCAAGGTCACCTTCGATCCCGTCAATTCATGATATCCAACCGTGAAAGTGTAGTTCTCCTGCACCAACAAACCATGAAAACATAAACGAGCAGTCGTACAAAGTCCTAATTTGAGAGATTAAAAACAAGAGCCAAAATATATGAAAACTAAAGACCTGAGAAGAAGGGCGGCAAAGCTCTCCGATCACAAGGTTTTGAAGGCGATCTTGAAAGGCAGGCTGAACTTCAACAACGCCTTGCAACTCTATGATTGCCCATTCTGGGCAATTGTCTGCCCCGCAACTACATTTAACCTTAATCTGCATCCTTCTTCGTTTCACTGTTTCTTTCCCTATCTAAACTACTACGGGAGATTGGCGGCAACCAAACTGTGTTTCGCGCGCTTCTCTGGATCCATTAAATTGGGGGAGGGAAGGACTATAATATCACCGTCCCTTTCAGCTTAGCCCAATCACACCCGCCCTTCATTATGTGCAAATTATATTGTGGACTAGTCCATGGATCTACGGTGGTTTATTAATAAATATTTATTTTATTTTAAAATAAAATCAGTAATTATTGTATTTTTTTTATATATAATTTGTCTTGATTTATTTTTTTTATGCATTTTATCTTAATTTTTTTGTTATATTTTGAGTTTTTTTAAGATGATTCAATAAATTCATACCTACAAATCAAAATACAAAAAATATTCATTAAATTAAGTACACAAAGAAATAAAATAAACTTATATTAATATAAGAAATAATCTTTTATTAATAAACTAATAAACCTTTACATTATTCGCAATAAATATTTTTTAATAAATTAATAAATTTTTTTCTTTATTGTTAATAAATATAAAGTCTTAAAACAAAATGAACATATAGTAATAAATTAATGAACTTTTACTTTATTTGTAATGAATCTTCTAATCAATATTATAAAAACCGGCCTGGCTAGTTCAATCAGAAACCAGACCTTAAGCCGAACAGTTTTTATTCCCTAAAACTAAGGAAAAAATTAGCGAACCGGCTGATTCAACAGGAAAAATTGAGAATCGGACCGGATTGACCTGTTTTTCTGATTTTTTTATTTTTTGAAAAAAAATTAATTATTAAATATGGTCTAAGCTAATCAATTCAACCAGTTCAACAAAAAATTGACTACAAAACTATAAGGATTAACTACAAACTAATTAAATTGGTTAAAGTAAACATGTTTTTGAAAGCTTAACCCACTATTATTTATAAAGATATTATGTCATCTTTTTTTTTACTTTTTTTTATGTGGAATTGTTTACTCTTTTTTATATTTCTTTTTTTTTTATATAATTTGATATTTTTAACTGATTGTATTTTCAAGTTATATGTTACATTTATATTTAATAATTAATTAAATATTTAGTTATACAAATATATAAAATATAATTTTTTTAAATAAAAAAAAGAATGTAAGACAAGTTATATTAGTCATGTACACTAGGAATGATATCCAATAATTCATATTCTATTTTTATTATATATGAGACATATTACGTTTTGTTATATATAAGATATTATATTTTATGAAAATACTACACAGACAGGTTAAACCTTAAATTCGTAATTTGTTGGCTTTTCCGGTTCATTGACCGGTCTGGTTTTTATATCCTTACTTCAAATAATAAACAAATAAATATTTCTCAAGAAATCTATTAAATCATCTCTGAAGAAAATGTATTGTATATATTATTTAATGAATATTAAATTATTTTCTTTAATGTTTGTAATAATAAACTAATAGAGTACAATAAATATTTCTTAATAAACTAATGAATATTTCTCAATAATGTAGTAAACCTTTTTTATAACCAGATGATGAATATTTATAATTTTTTTATAGATATAAATCTATTAAATCTTATTGAGGAATATGTATTGTGTATATAATTTAACGAATATTATATTATTTTATTTAATTTTTTTGTAGTAATAAATTAATGAGCTTTTACTTTATTCGCAATAAATATTTTTCAATAAATTAATGAAATATTTATATTTTTCAATAAATTAATGAAATTTTTACTTCATTGCTAATAAAGATAGAGCCTTAAAACAAAATGAACATGTAATAATAAACTAATGAACCTTTCAGTAATAAACAATTGAATATGTGTCAAGAAACTAATGAATATAGCTGCAAAAAAGATAAATATTTATAAAATTGTCATCGTATATTTAATAGTTGTATAAATTTATTTTATTTATAAAATTATCACTACTTCTTATATATATAATAGGTATTTGATCTATAATATTTCATAGACAAAGGTGCATAATATAAGGTTCCATTACAAGGATCAAGGGTCAAAATTGTCCATTAATCGTTTATTCTTTGCAAGCAAAACTTATTGGCCAAATTTATTTTCGTTTGTTTGTGGAAAATAATTTATTTTTAGAAAATATTTTGAAGAAAATATTTTTTAGAAAATAAATTTATTTTCTGATATTTGGTTGTGTATATAAAATTTTAAGAAAATTATTTTTTAGTATTTTGAAAAATATTATTTTCTTTTGCATATAAAAATTATTAAAATATTTAAAACATCTCATTGATATTTTTATAACTATTTATAAAACAAAATTACATAAAACAATAATTTTTAAAAAAATTTTCGGTGACCGGTACTGGTAATCGGCCACCAGTAGTGGCTGGAGATCATTAAAAGTGATTTTCAATAGTTAATATATTAATTAGTATATATTTATATAGTTTTAGTATAAAAAATTTTATTTATATAAATGTGATCCAAAAAATAATTTTTCATTCTAAAAAAATTATTTTTCTAAAAAATAATTTAATTTTCTCTTTTGACCAAAAATATATTTTTTATTAATCAATTTTTCTATATTCCATAGATACAATAACTTCAAATCATTAATAGTTCTAAATGCTAACTGCAGCACATGTGAAAGTGTACACAGAATTGGCCAAACTTATTCTCTCTCTTTGCAGATTTTCATATTATTATTTTTTAATAATTTTTTTATTAAACTAAAGTTTTGGTCTGTTATTATAAATTTATCTTTTTATATATCTTGAATTGATTACGACATATATTGATATCTCTTAAAAAATACAATTCAATTATACACTTCAATTCATATCACATTAAATTTAAATTGAACAAAAAAATAATTTAATATTAATAGACTGACAACATTAATATAATTTTTTTAAAAACATTAAAGAAACTTAATTATTAAAAAAATAATAGTCTATTAACTAAAATTATACTATTCCATATTTCAAACTAATTGTTTTTTTTTAAATAAAAAAATTTCAATTATTTGTCACTTCTATATATCCGCGATACAATATTAATTATTTATTTCTTATTTTATTGTTGTATTAGTTTTATCTATATTAATTAGTTTTATAAGATTATCTTTTAACACATATAATCTATTAAATACTTTCTTATCCAAATAAAACACAAAAAAAAAAAAAAAAAGACAAAATAGAGAGTATTTCTACAGTAATTTAGAGCCTAATAAATATACAATTTGCAATCGAGTGATTGGTTGATTGGCGTGGCTCGGACAGACAAGTGCCTAGTTAACGTTGTTACTTTGATTTCTTGAGTTCGAACTTTGAACCTTGTCTTGGTAAAAATAAATAGCAGTAGTAATGGATAATCATCACTTTCATCAGGTTGCTTTTGGACATAAATAACAAACAAAACTGTCCAAGAGGAATAATTCAAAACCAGAAAGGAACAACAGCACTTCAAATATTTTTGCCTAACATGAATAACACAATAAGAGTTAGTATCTAATTCCGAAGAGATATGTGAGTTTAAAATAATAATCACGACAAGTTTCAAGGTCCCTAATCTGTACAATTAATCACTATAACTGGTTTCCCTACCTTTGACTTTCTTAGCTTCTCTCTTCACTGTGTTGAAGATGAAAGGTTCCATCTGAGTATCCTACATTCACATTTTTGCTATGTCTTAATCCAGGCTCCACGAAAGCACCTTGATTATAGAATGGCTGCTCCTGAATGCCAAATTGCGGCCAAAAAATTTGGGATTGACCAGTTTCACCAACATTGTGCAAGGTCAAGCCACTACTTTCTTGTGATTGTGATGAGCTTGCCTTGCGTTGAAGAAAGTCCTGAATGACCACATCATAGTCCAACGTAATTGCACCTGTTAGAGTTTTTATTGCGAATTCAATGCAAGGATCTGCCCATGCATCTGGCAAAGGCAAGTTGAGGGGGGATCCTGGCTTCCCATCATCCTTATTGCTAAATTGAAGCCCTCCAACATGTTGTCCTCGAGTTCCTAAATTACTAAGAGTTTCAACAACAGTGCATCCCTGCTGCCTGTGACTCCCATTCTGCGCGTCTTTTCTACAGTGGTCTTCTTCGAAAGTAGTCAAGGCCCCGAAATTACTATTGTTTGACCCTGATGAGACTTGAACACTATCAGTGTTATCAAAGGATATTCCGGTGAGAGTTTTTATTGCAAATGCAATGCATGGATCTTGCCATAACTCTCCCAGTGGCAGGTCAAGTTGCAGTTGCAACTTCTCATCATCATTATTATCAATTTGAATCTTTCCAGCATTTTCTGTAACAGCAGCATTCCCATGCTTTGCATTGCCGTTATTTTCTTTTTCTACTAGATTCTCTAATGATGAAACACTAGCATATTCAGGTTTCTCGCTACACCTTTTTTCAGTTTCAACCTTCCCCACATGCTCATGTGAAGCTGCTAAATTTCCAATAGGGTGTGCACTCGTATTTGACTCAAATGACCTTTTTGTATTTTTTGAGGTGTCATTTGCGTGTTTTGCTTCAAGCTTAGCATGAGAAGAATCCCTGTCTGTACTTTCTTCATCACTGGACTGTTTAACAGCTGCTCGACGGGCTCGATTTGTTGTTTTCAGTTCAGGTGTAGGATCAAGGGGCAAGCCAGCAAGTCGCTTTGAAGCCCGACAAGGCAAATTAAGATCCTTCTTCTTGGATTTTCGAAGTGCTGTCCCTTTACTTTCATTCTTTGTTGTCTCACTTTCCAGAGAGTGCTCATTTGAAAGGGCACCACCTGAAGTAGCTACTACACTTTTATCAGGATAATTCTGTCCTACCTCTTGGTTAAAGTCCTTGTCCTCTTGAACACCTGAGCTGTTAGATTGAGTTACTACTTCACCTGCATCAATAAGAAAAATTACATTAGGTGTAAGGTCCCCTCACCTTAAACCAAGTGAGATACGAGCCTGGGATATCCAAGTAGGAAGCCCAAGTTAACAACATTAGTATGTTCACTAAGGACTAGATGTCAGGTCTTGGTATATGCACTCATAGCAGATATGTTCCACATGGTACCCCAAAGAGCCTCACTCCAAATATCCAAGTGGTGAGAAAAAAAGGAAAAAAGACAAAAAAAACCGACATGCATGAGTGCACATAGAAAGACACAGATCCATAAGAGACAAGAAATGTAAATTTACAATTGCCAGATTTATGCTCAGAAACAGGCATGGATTCTCCGGAACCAGCTGGACTAAGTGCATGTTTATCCTTTGCAACTTCGAACAACTTTGAGCTCTGATCACTTATAATTTTGCTCGTTATTCTGTTGGCTTCCAACTTTTGTTTCTTTGCTGCAGCTGGTGCCTAGAGAAAGAGAAGAAAATTTTGGAGGAAAGTCAAAATATAGAACAAAGAGTCAATCTACTTAAAATAATTTCTACTTTTCATAAAATAATTGAAAATGAAGCATAGAAATCATGAAAGCTAACCAAAAAAACCACATTTTATGCAAGATGCCACATAAAACAAACAGTTGGCTGTGTTTAAATCAATTTCAAATGAACATACCACGCAAAGATGGATGACTTTTTGAGGTTCAAATAATCAAAATGCACAAGGTTCACCAGTCACTAGTTAGCAAAACATGCAACTGATCATGGAATCTCATGCACCTAAACATTCATAAGTTGCAACTTGGAGATGATTGTCCGACAGTAAGAAAACATTTTACATACCATATGGTGGAGGACACAATATTACACAAATACGAACTATCCAACACTCACCTTCCTAAAGCACACGCTAAGTTTTGAGTGGACGGATGGGATAAAAAAAAGATTAAATTAATATTACCAACAACTTCGTACAAAATTTGCCTTTTCAGTTTTAATTGCCTCAACACATATTTAGTTTAAACATTTTATGGATTGACAGGGCCTGATTGAACAAACTGAAAAAAATATTGAGCAATAAGAAATCTAATTCCTTGTCAAACTATAAGGAAGCAATCATGAGGAATCATCTCATCAGCGGATGAAATAAATATGTGAAAATGAATGCACTAACACAGGTTTTATCATATTCCAACTCCAAGTTATTGCTGCTGTTATTTTTTGGTTTGAATGCTAGTCTTCCTAGCTCCCCAGTTTCAATATAGCGAAGTGTGTCCTGCATAGAGAGGAATACATATCCACTAACTGGATCAGTGTAATACTGCAAAAACAAGATTAAAAAAGAATGCTATCATCTCCGATGGCCGATAAAGCCTAAACAACCTATTAACTTCAAAGTAAAACTAATTTGAGAATTGTGATTACTGCAAAGAACCAAAAGTACAAAGTGAGAAAGGTCTCTTAAAACAACGACATCGAGTTACAAACAGCGAACAGATTCAAGTTCATGAAAAAGAAAAAGATGCACACAAAAGGCAGAAACAATGATCTTGAAGCTAAAATCTAAGAATGTTCTAAAAAAAAATGGGGGTGTGTAAAGATAATTTTAAATACCAAACGAGCAATTAGAGATTAAGTACCAGGTCCCTTCTGATTTTATTGCCTTTCTTAGTCACCTTGATTTCTTTCGTCCATTCTGGAGGTAACCCTTCTGGTTCAGACTTCTCAAGTGTAACCTACATTGCTCAGTTAATCAAGCACTGTTTTACACATTGACAGAAATAAAAGTTTAAGTAAAGCCAAAAGAGCAGGATGTGTGTCATCAGACATTTTGTGAGGAGTGATGATCAGTGCCTTTTTCCTTCTCTTCAAATTTAGGATTGTTCTTGTTTGGATAGCGAACTCCCTCAAGTTTTGAATAGAATTTACCTTCACCCGAGGGAGGAAATTAACACTGCAATAAACACAATGATAGTAAAAAATTCAATTTCATTTTTTCATTGAAGTATCTTCTTATTGTTGATATATCTTTCAACATTTAGTCGAGGTTGAGTAGAATCACATCTTGAAAGACCAAGTCCATGTACCTAGTCAAGGACTGAGCAAATAATATACTGGCATTCATGTAAGAGAACTTGATTCTTTTACTTTGTAAACATGAAAATGATTAAGAAATAACTACATTTCTTAAAGTAATCTATTATCTAGCTGTCCATGGATAAAAGCATGGACTCTAGGCAAGTAAAATCTAACTGAATGTCACACAAATGAAAGGCCTTTACCTGCTACCAAAGAGGTTGCAAGCCAAAGACTTTTCCTACTGCACCTACTATGCCCTTTTCACTATAGTAACAAGGAAAAAAGAATGTTCAAGGATTAAGCATTGCTATAATACCTGGATCCAGGAAATCACGAAAAAGGAAATGACTTGTTTTAACCAAGGAGACTGTGATTAAAACAACTCAACAAAAACCTCTACTTTGTCTCTTTATTCATATATATCAACTACTCAAAATTGAAAATCATGCCCAATTTTGTCAAAGGACGTATTTTAGAAGATTCAAAACTCAGATGCAATTCAAATAGTTCCATACAAACTGGTAGTCAGTGCATCTTTTTAACAATGAAAATAATTTTAAACTTCCATGTTTCTGAACTAGAAACCATAAAATCGATTGTCTAGAAAAAGAACCAAAAATAATGAATGAAAATTAAAAGATTGGATTAGAGATTGAAAAGAAGAAGAGCTGCAAAAGTGAAACAATAAAATTACACAACCGAAAGAACAGCAGTAACCAAAACAATTGAATTACCAAACTTATCCAAGATGCAACTGATAATTATTAATTACCTTATCCTTTTTACCGCTGGGTCTCACTCTGACCTTGACTTGCCAGTCCTCCGGTAGTGGGTCATCGGAGTTACAGATATCATCGGAATCTCCTGTTTTCATCACCGGAAAACTCAACCAGTTTCCGTAAAGATCGCCCACTCTCTCTCTATCTCTACAGTACACCTATCTTATTTCCTCTGTATGAAAGCGTGAAGCTGAACAGAAAGACTGGACTGGATTTGGACAAAGTCAAGAAACGGGGTATAACGAGATTTTACTCCTGGAGACTGGTTTTGATAAAGACGAATGAGAAGGCAAGTGGTAGGAGGGGCCAAGGGTACACGTGTCAGAAGGTCATTTGTAAAGAATTCAGACTCACGTGATAGAGACAACGGGAGTAACTCTTACAAGAGTGAAACATCGGGTGTTAATATAATAATTTTGACAAAGTCAAAATCAACTTACAAGTGGTGGTGAAGCATCGGTTGCTGAATAAAATAATTTTTACAAAGTCAAATATCAATATATATATATATATTTTTAATCAAAATCAAAGAACAATATGTTGTGCACATGTATGTCTGAAATTGAAAAAATAATTAAGGATTCCGTTGACGCGATCAGTTGTGAAGTGGGTTTGGTCCACACGGCACGAGTCGGCGAGAGACAGTACGCATTGAGCTGATGTTGGTGTTGAAGTTGGTAGACTTTATGGCCTCCCTTGTGGCAGAAATGCTTCTTAAAAACATATGGGAGTTGGTTTTCAATCCCTGTTCTTGTTCTGTTCCTTTCGCAGGAATCTGGTAGGTGTAGCGGCAACTGCTGCCATGCACAAGTGCTAGGAACACTACGAGAATAACCAGAAACATCTGAGACTTTTTAATTTTCATGATGTAGAGAGGTTAAGAAACAAACATGATACAGTGCAGAGGGACCAAAAGGGCAGATGTTTCTGTTGTTAATTTGGATATATGTATGAGTTGGCAGTTTATTTATAAGGGATCATGGTTGACTTTCTGACTGTGGTGTGAAATATTAATATTTTCAGTTTTCCATGACTTCTGAAAAACTTGAAAAAAAAAATAATAATAAAGGAGTTAGTTGCTAGGCACTTCGGGTTGATCTAAAAGTGGAGCAATATTGATGAAGGTTGACTTTCAGAGTCATTTTCAGGAATAAAAATTTTATAATGTGCGTGTTATGATTTCTTCTTTGAACAAGTCCAGATGCCGAAGGCATTGAACCTCTAATTATTGAACCATTCAATAGAAGATTGTTTAATACAGGGAAAGTGGTTTAATCCGATTACACTCGTATTTCTAAAGTTTAAAAAATATATAATATATTTTATTTGATTTAATTTGATATAATATAATAGTATTTCTAAAATTTAAAAATTATATTATTTATTTTTTAAAAATTTGATATATTGCATCTAATATCCACTGTAAATTTGATTTATTATAATAATACCTCTTGAAATTTGATATATTGTACTAATATTTTTCTGGGCACAAAAGAATATTTATTTTTGTTAACAGTAAATATTTTAAAATTTAACTGAATAACTATATAATTTAACGGAAATAAAATAGAGAAGACAAATTGTATATTTTTCAAAATCTTAGAAAATATTAATTTATTATATCAAATCACATGTATAAATAGTAATTTTTCTTTTTATGTATTATTTAGTATAATAAGGGTATAATTCTCTATATTTTTCCTGGATCGGATCAATGAAAGACTGTCGTGTATATGAGCATTTCAGTAATTTATTTACATATATGTAACATTTTATCACTGATTTATGAAAAAAATCTATAAACGGTGTTTAGATAAGTAATTTCTATATATGACACAAAGCTAGTTGAAGCATTGTTTTCCTAAATGAATTATGAAATGGCATACGAGGCCTGCACCTGTCGTTTTACAGTATGTATTATAGGTATATTGTCTGCCTTGTTGCTGATTAATATCATTTTTTTAATTTTCTTCGTTGTCATGTGACACATTAATAATTTTTATTTATCCGAGGAAGTCTACAATGTTCACACACACTGCCTAACCAACAAGCACTGAATACATTGCATTTTGATGTTACTCAAATGTTAATTTGCAGGAGTACTATTGGCAAAACACTTTCAAAGTCGATCTCATAAAAAATTATTCAACTTAAATTTTTAGTTAATTATATATTATCAATAAGCACAATAAAATTAAATCTAAACACTTTAATATCAATTTTAATGATTGAATTAATTAATTAAATACTGTAAATAATTGAAAAGCAAATAAACTAATAGAATTAACCAATAAAAACATGTAAGTACTCAGTTTTGTATCCCTCAACTTTGCATTCCCCTCAACAATTAAACATAATAAATTCAGATTTTATGGCTCTCGCCATATAGTACTGATTAATCAAACCAATGATGTAACTAGTGTTCAGCCCAATTTTTAAATTAAATTAAAGGTGATGTTTCTAATAATTAAACCCTAAGATTTTTATTCCTAGATTAATAATTTGTGATCAGACAATTATCAAATATAAAAATTAAATAAACCCAATTAAAACTGAAAGGAAATTATAAATTCATTATATCAAAATCAAAATAGATTCATATAAAGCTAGAGTTTGCTCACTAAATACCCTTTAAAAGTCTATCCTAGCATCTACATATATGTTCATGTTGAATACTAAACTACACATTACATCAAATAATAGAAAAAGAATAAGAAAACTAAAGATCTCTCTGAATAAGTCACACTCCAAACGTCAGAAAGGATGATCATCAATTCCTTTACTCTATATTGGACTAATCTTCAAGAACAAATTAGTTCCCTCGGTGCCAAAAATAGTTTGCTGGAAGATAAAAGCAAAGATAGATGGTAGCTAACTAGATCTCATAAACCTCTTCATGTGTCTTTTCTCCCATAGCTCCTCCAGCTGCATTATATACCACACTTTGATATTGCTGGGATAAATCATCATAGAATAATTGATTGGTTAGAGGCAAGAAATAACCATGGTGTGGACATTGAAGTAGAAGTATTTTAAATTGTTCCCACGTTTCATGGAATGATTCAATCTCTTTTTGATAGAAGCTACAAATTTCAATCCTTAATTCCCTAATTTATTTATGAGAATAGAATTTTGTCATAAATTTTTGGTACATATCACCCCAAAAAAACTTCAAGGAATTAAGAGGGAGAGTCATGATTCATGCTTTTACTTTATTCTTGAGAGTATAAGGAAAACATCTCATCTGCAATTGATTTTCATTCAATCCATTCAAAGGGAATGTGCTGACAATGGCATATAATTCTCTAATGAAAGTGAGTGGATCCTTATTTGGAAGCCTATAGAATGAAGGAAGCATATTGAGATGAATATTTTTTAAGTTCATAATTCCTGACTCCTTCCAAAACTATACAGAAGTATTATTGCCAATAACATGCTTCATGGTTAGTTATCTCTATGTAATTGCTTTCCTTGGTTGATCCTCTATCTACTCTTCTATTTGTTCCACTTCTTTTTCAATTACAAGCTCAAGAGGTTAAGGTAATTCCTCTTTCTCTTCAAAGGTCTGCAAAGTCTACTTCTTGGATATGTGCGCTTTGGAACTAAACTTGTAGAGCTTTTGAGAGGACGACTCACTAGATTTAGCTTTATTGTCAGTACCTAGCATAAAATCAGGATCAACAATCTAAACAAAAACTAAAATAAAATGAAAGCAAAAAAGAAAATCTAAACTAATTAAAAACACATTGGCAACCTAATTAACTAAGAAATCAATCAACAATTCCCCAGCAACGACAATAAAAACTTGCTGCTACTCAAATGTTAATTTGCAAGTATACGAACCACTATAAAATGACAAGTTCACTCCCGAAGTTGACTTCACAAGGAATGGTTCAGCTTAAATTCCAAATTAATTAAAATTATCAATAGACACATAAAATAAAATCCTAAACACTCTAATATAGTTTTGATGAGTTTATATAGAATAGATTAAATTAAATTATATCGAACTAAAATGACAATTGAAATATTAAATTTATCAAATGAGATGGTTAGGTACTTAGTTTCACATTCCTCAACTTGCATTCCCTTATAACAAATTAAGCTTAATGAATCTTGATTTCAAGGCAATCACCCAAACACATTAACTAAGGAAACCAATGAATTAATTAATGCTCAATTCAATTTTGATGTTAAATTAAAGGTGATGTTCCTAATAACTCAACGCTATGATTTTTATTCCAATGTTAATAGTTGGTGGCCAATCAATTATCACACAAGAAATTAAAGAAAAATAATTGAACTAAAATGGAAATCAACTTTCATTAAATAGAAAAATAAATAAGATCCTTAGAAACTGGGGTTGCTCACTAAGTACCCATAAAAGAATTAACCTAACATTACTATAACAATGTTCATATCCATAGTAATATCTAAGCAAAACATTATAGCAGCAAAATAAAGAGAAAAAGATGTTTACTTCTCTGAAAAATTTCAACAACTCAGACTGGGAGAAAGTTGGTCTTCAATCTCTCAAGCTAAACTCGAAGGCAACTTTAAAGGGACTCGATGATTTTCTCCAATTAGATGGACAGTGTTGTCATCAACAATTCCTCAACTTGTTCTTAGAAATCCAGCAGTAAGAATGACAAGAAAAAAAATGCAGTAGAAAAAATCCAAAAAGAGAAGATAAGAAGAAGAAACTTAATTTCTAAAAAAGACCTATTTAAATCTCCAAGACTCATATTTTAAATTAAATTCTCTCCCCCTAGTTGTTTCCCTCACTTAGGTTGCTTAGAATTGCTCCCAAGGGTCTCAAGAATTCAATTCTAACTCAATTTCCTCCATTTGGAGCATTTTTATCGAGTAGTAGCAGTCCCAAGCGTAGTGCGATGATCGTTTCAAGCGTGATGAAAAACTATCTTTGCTAGAACTTGAATTGCCGCGTGCATGATGAACGTCACTCACACGACAGCAGCTTCACTTTCTAGACTTCATTCAAGCATTGCGTGCGTGATGGCTATTGTGTCCGGGATAGCAAAATTGCTCATTTTCATGCAAATTCACATTCAAAAGACTTCTAATAGCTTCTAAGTCCTCCTAAAACCTTAAAACACAAATTTTCACATATTAAGTATCTAAAATCAAAATAAAACCTACATTAAACATTGAAATTACTTAATAAAACATATACTAAATAAACACACATCACATTTCTTCCGGCCACGTATATTCTATATATATTTGTTTAATCATGTTAGTTTTTGAGGAAATGTATTGGCCCTTCAAGCCATTTGGAGTTGTATATAGCGATTACACATAATTTAATTAAAATTATGAACTCTCAAATCCATGAGTCTACTTGGTGTTTTTGTTAAGGGAGAAAATAATATTTCTTCGCTTTAAAATGTGGGACTTAAGTCTATATATTTATTCATGATTAATCAAGTTTATAATTTGTTGTGTCAATGAAAAAAAAAATTTATAAAAAGGTATTTCATCAGCATTCAGGCTGCTCAATTAAATAAAGACAGAATGACATAAAGATTGATTAAAAAATTTAAAATCGAATTTGACTTGTTTCAATTTTGTATTGATCTTGTTATCATCTAATTCATAATTAATAACGGTTAATGAGAGATAATACAGAATTCAACTCTTTAATTTCATTATAAAATTTCTGCCAGTAGCGTCAATTAGTAACTATGGACTTGCTAAGCTTGAAGCATGATCTGGAATCTGGAAGAGGCAGGAAAGAAAGATAACCTGGTCTGAAGAAGTATATATTTTTTGAAGTGTCATTACAGTGCTGCGGCATGCTCGAGAGGTGTCACGATGACACCTCAAAGAAGATATACTTCTTCACGGTCTAGTAGAGATGATCCTCTCTGTTAACACATGGCCTGAGCATGGCATCATATTTTGATAATCTTGATTTTTGAACATGTCAGAAAATTATTGCTATAGTTTTTTTTTTTTTTATTAGCTTAATACATATGCTTGAATCATTTTCTCGGTTGACATGGGCAAGAAAATGTTGGAATATTATAAGTTAATCACATAATTAAAGTTGAGTTTCTAAATGCTCTGTATGTATGCACACAAATTATGCAGCAGCATAATCATGGGACAGTACAAAATGAGCTTACATTTGCTTAAATCCAAAATGTACTTTACAATAGGAATCTTACAAAACTCAATCTAAGTTTGGTTCTTGAAAAGAATGAAGGAAAGAACTGTGGATAATAACGTTTTTTCTTTTCTTTACATTCTTTTCAAGAACCAAGTGGATCATATTCTTGATGACAAGAAAACTGTAGAACTTTCCTGGAAAATCCCATCAATTATGGAGAGGATTTGGACCACCGGGAACAAGTTTATCTGCTACACCATGTACTGATTTGGCTTTGTTAACTCCGGATTGCGCAGAGAGATGGTGGGGAAGTGAGAAAGAGAAGTTTGTGTTTATTGTTTGATCTGTTTCTTGATAGGCAAAGGAGCTGATAGGCCTGCAACTACAAACATGTACTGTGCCCAAAATTATTGTGAAAATTATAAGTGGAAGTAAAGGGCTAGAAGTTCTCATTATTTTAGAATTCGGAAGAGGAAAATGAAGAAGAGAGAAACTTTTCTTGAGCTGTACTTGGGAGTTTTGGTCTTCTATATATAAAGAAATCACATAACCCATGTGTAAGAAGATGAAGCTGCAAGTTCTCAGCCGAAGGACCTAATTTATATTATTTATTATTTCTAACTCATATAATTGTCTGTTACAAATTTTATATATATATAACTTAAGTCAAATAGCAAACAAAAAAAAAAGTTCGTTGGAGTGTACATTATTGAAAATTGACAACCATTTTCTATGTTTTGGCAAGTGAGATTTGTTGATGCAAATGTATATTAATTTTGATGATTTTCTTTTAGTAAAAGTTGCGATTGAAAATTTGAATTCAAAATTTTTTAGTCTTAGTTACAAGACCATATATTATTAAGCTAAATTTATGGATTGATGACTTTTTTTTTTAATGTGGAAAAAGCTTGATAAGATGTTAGAGACTAACATTAAGTCGGCAATATATGTGTTGTAATGACAAAGTTTAAGGGTAATATTCAGCAGACAAACCTTGAAATGCAGATGCTGTTTAGGGGCCAAAGGGCATTAAATAAATGGTTGGCATTTGACATGGGATAACTCAGTGCCCTGTAGGAAAACGAAATGTGCAAACTGAAGAAGCCATACTTAGCCTTGTGGTCTTTTAATTACCAAGCTAAATTTCAAACCCAACCCAACCAAACCAATCATAGAATACTGTATACAAGAATAATTTTCACAATTCATTCAATACATAACAAAAAGAAAACCCATGAATCTAAATCTAAATAACAAATGAAAGAAGTCTATTGATCCAATGATGAGCTGTTTTAAAAAATATCTAATTATATAAACCTGAGTTTCAAACAAATAAGAGAGCGTTACTTATAAAATAATTTATACGATATTCTTTTATTGATTTAATATATATAAATTCAGTCTACGTAAAAATTTTTTTTAATTATAATTAGTTAAAATTTTCTCGACCAGTGTATTTAATAGAAATTTTCAGTTGGATGATACAAAACCACAAGAGGCAACATTAGGAAGATAATGAACTATAGGGAAGATTATCTTTAATATATGTATAATTGAAAAATGAAATGTAATGAGGATAAACTTGCAAACAATATAGGTCGGAACTGAATTTAGCATCACTGTACATTAGGATCACATAGAATTGGAATAGGATCTCCACAGCCTACCAACTAGAATAGTGATATAAAGATGCTTCACCAAAACATCTTGCAGAGTTTACCAACCCTAAAGTCAATATGACACCACACCCCCGAAAGATAGCTAAGAGATCGGAAAGCCTGAGTTCATATAAATCACATATTACTTTTTTAGTTTTCCGATGTAAGATTTAAGTTTCATATTTTGCAAGTGAGATCATAACAATTCACCACGCTCTGCAGTCTGGCACCTACGCTGGCTAGCTGTGCACTAAGTCTTTCCTAGTTCCAGACAAACATTATTATGCCGGCGTCACTATCCGTGTCACACGATTGCATTGAGAAACATAATGGATAGCTTTGATATGAACTTGGGGAAAACCGCACCCCAAAAGATAGTTTAAGAAATTGGAGAGTCCCAAGTCAATATAAACTCCTCATCACTTTCTTAGTTTTCCAATGTGGAATTTAAGTTTTATACCTTGTAAGTAGGATTATAACACAATGCTTGCTAAAGCTAATCAAGTATATCTAATACCCACTCATCCGGTTCATCCAAACCAACACAAACCTAAAATCTTAATGGATCTAATCGACAACATACAGAGAGAGGAGTTTATCTGGAGCATCCTTAGACATGACACTTGATATTTCCCTAATTTGGATTAGCATCATCTTCATCATCGTTGTTGTGGTGCTCAGCATCATCATATATGAAACCCCGATAATGCACGAGAATCGAGGAGGCAGGATATGAACGAGCCATGGCTCAAGGGCTCCTCAGGAAACCAGCATTACCATATTAGAGCATCAGACAGTAAAATTTTGATGCACTGGAGCACAATTTTTCGTTTTGTTCACTTAAACTTTGTTACCTGATATTCAAGATGGATATTCAGATAGTAGTATGTCACATAGAAGGAAGAGAAGAAGAAAGTTCCATTGAAATTATTCTCATTAGGCTCGTGACCCTGCGTATTCTAATCCTGTAATTGAAGTCCATAGACACAAGCAGCCTGAATCCCGAAAGTTTCAAGTACCATTTTATTGTTTATGTTTCTAAACGTTAAAGCCAGTTTGTAACATAATTATACTACATTGCGAAAGTAAATTCGACAGGAAAAATGGTTCAATGGATACAAGCATCCAAACAAACACCACCCTTTTTCAGCATATCGATAATTGATTGTTTCTCAAATTCGTAATCACTCACAATATTACTCCTTGGCTTCAGCCTCAGCGGGAGTTTCTGCAGCTACATGAGCTGACGGACCATCTTCAACAGGCTTAGCAACATCGACTTCCTTTACTTCAGGTTCAGCAGCAGAAGCACCTTCATCAGTAACAGGCTTCTTGATAGTTCCTACCTTAACATACTTACCCATGAACTTGTATTCCCAATCTTGCAAGGCCTCCAATTCGAATGGACCAAGACCGGAAATATCACCGGTCAAATCTTTGTCTTCAAAGGACATCTTTGCAAGAGCTCTGCTGGCATCCTTTCCCGCAAATAATGCATAAGGTCCACCAGGTCCATAAAACATCCTGCAGAAATATAATCACATAACAAACTTTGAGTTCATGTAAAAAATTTATGACAAGCATTTTTGGAAAAAAAGTTCAAGCTACTGCATCAAACCTCAACTCGTATGTTATGCAATATATCAAACCAAAAGGCATGCAAATTGGGTTATTAGACATAGCATTGTCATAAAAATTGCTGGTCCTTGAAATTGCTTTACAATGATAAAGTAAAGAAGCAAAAAACAAAGCTTCAATAGAAGGTTAAAAAATGAGCCGAAATCAAATAGCTGAGCACATAAATCTACTTGTTTGTGATATCTTTCTACAATATAAATATATGCAGCAACTTGATATTTACAAATAGGTTGAAACTGCTAGCCAAATCAAGCCAAACCAACAGCAAGGAGAAACTAAAGAGAGAAGCACTGTGAGATGTAAGATTCGCAGCTTTAAACATGAAACCACTTGCATAATAAAAACATGAAATATCGATTCAGGTTAGAGAAACATAAACCAGTGCATATAATAAAATAAAAACAACTGTTTCGTTACAAATTCAGTCCACTCTCAGAATCGGGTTATGAAGACTCAGCACATGCAAAATCCAATCTCAATCCGGTTGCAATATCAAATCAATTATACAACTAATAGAAAGTGAAGTCGACACCATATGTATTGGTGCATTCACTGAAGCTTCCATTCTAAAAGATACTTCAGCCTGCAATTCACAAATAGGATAACTACAAAATCACAAATTGCAACCTTGGATGCATCAAAATCCCAATAGATAATATAACACACTAGCTATTGCACTTAGAAGTTTGAGATTGTTGTCGATCAGCTGAAATCAATGTATGAGATATTTAGCATTTCATTACTGAAATAGCATTTTGATCATCAGCAGCAAACAATGAATTAGACTCATTGCTCCAAAACTCAACATTACAATAAAAAAAATAAGATAAATGTTCACTAATATAATCAAGCAAATAGACAGCCACAAGACACAAAGTTTAGGACTGCAACCCTTAAAAGTTGGATTTCCCAGAAAGGCAGAAACACAAACACCTATGCGTGAAAATTAAAATAACGATGAACTACTTACTCTTTTCATTTGTACTAAAAAAAGTCGCTACTAAGGTTTAAAAAATCTGCAATTTTCTCAATCCTCGCAAAAGTACCATCTCTTTTATCGAGATAACAAAGTAAGAACTTAACAAGGTTGGTCAACAGCAAGAAAACAAGAGGAAGTGGGAAGCAGAAGCAGAATTGTGAACATCAAAAGGTAAAGAAGTATATAAAAACTCAAATCTTTAAATTCATCTGACCTATCATCCCTCATAATCGCAAACCCAGTAATTAATTTCCAGTGAATCACGATAACAAAGCAGAAAAAATCTGTCGACCCAAAGAATCGGGACTCGAAAAAGACTATTAATTGACATAATAAAAACTAAAACTCCAAGAATTTATACCTGCTCTGGGATACGTCATAGATCTGACCCTTAATAGCCATGAGCAAAGGTTTCTTAGGATCGTTACCATCGTACTGCTTGAGTTCTTCTTCAGTGATCTCACCAAGCTGAACAGGAGGTGGCAGAGGCTCCACCTGCTGCTCAACGCTTCTGGGCTTCGGATGATTATCAGACGATCCAAATAGCTCAGATATCACATAGTAAAAGGCCAAACCCAAAGCCAGAACTGTAAAGAAAGTGGACGGAGACAGACCCGTGTACACCGTGATAGCATCCTTGAGAGACTCCCACAGCTGCAAAGCCATATTTTTCTCTATTTGGCGTTCAATCTCAGAAAGGGAGAAAAAGGAGGAAAGTTATCTGCTGAGACGCCCAAAATAATTTTGGTCTCAATTTCGTAACAGCGAGTCACTAATCTCTCACAATTTCCTTTTCTATTTATTTTTTTATCATATAAAATTATTTAAAAATTATTATTAGATGTATTAAAAGTAAATTTTAAATTTTTTTATTTTATGATAATAAGATGTTTTTTCTAAATTTATTTTAAAAAAATTATTTATTTATCTATTTCAATCGAAGTCAATTTTTAAAACTTAAAAAAATTTAAAATGCAAAAATGTTTTGAAAATACTTTTTTGAAATTCAACTCAAACAGGTATTTATAAATATTTGAGATTGCTATTACTTCTCTAAAACATAATTTATATTTTTTATTTAATTTTTAATTTTTTATAAACTATTTTTAGAGACATATTTCTATAAAAAATATTTATTTATTTTTATCAAAAAAAAATTTAAAATTTAAAATAATTAAAAATATAAATTTTTTTAAAAAAAATATTTTTTCCAACTTCAATTTCAAACGTACCCTTAATTAGATTGTCCATCATACTAGATGGAAATATTACTGTCTTACATTTTATAACTTATATTAAAATATTTATATTTTTTCAATCTATTTAAATACAAATTAAAAAATATAAAATAAAATAAATTATATAATATTAATATTGTTATATAATTAGCAAAGAAAAAAAATTTGTTATATATTGTCCTCCTCTTAAAGTATTAATTGTAGGCAATTACTTTAGATAGGTGGAACATCCCATCTCCATTAAGTTTTTTAGGGATTTGTACACAAACCTACATTTCTATAAATTAAAGTTTTAACTCCCAAAAATTTCATTTCTACCTACAACCCAAAATTTTCCTTAATTTTCCTTTGTTTTTATTCTTCCCTTTTTTCTTCCTATACCTCGCGTGTCAATGTTACATCTTCAGGTCTCCTATTTTCGGTTTTATTTCGCAATTTTAATATCATAAATTAATTTAAATGGTTAAAAAATCTTAACATGGACAATTTGAGCTCCAGAAACCGCCATTTTTAGGACTGATTAGGAAGTGAAAAATTATACATCAAAACTGTCTTTTTCGGTTCTCATATTTTCCAGCTTCATTTCTTAAATATAATATCAGAAATTGACTTAGAGGGTCGAAAAATCTTGTACTTGACAGTTTGAATGACATAAACCATCGTTTGAGGGCTAATCGGGAAACAAAAAACATGCATCAGGGTAACTCTCTCCGCTTCTTCTATTTTCCAACTTCATTTCTCAAATTTAACACACAACAATTCATTCACTTATTGTACACATAATCTATGTATAACTAACATATAACATTTTTTTTATAGATAAATCCAAACTGTAGCATTCATTATAACTTGGCTATATGTATGTCATATGTATACTATATATGCCGATAGATATAACCCATATATAGACAATATATTGATGTCTTTGTTATTGTTGTTATTATTATTATAATAAAAAAATTGATTGTTCAAATGTGTATATTTTGAAACCGAATGCGACATACTAATTTGAAACCTAATACATTAGTGATCGAAATAGCGTTGAAATGACTGAAATATAATTTTAGATCTAATAAAGTGATAAATTAAAATACAAATATTTGTTAAATAATTAATGAAGCAAAATAAAAAATCAAAGTTGAGTTGAATCATAAAAATATAATTTTTGCTCCATTGTTGAAATCCAAATATGAAGGTGGTACATATACCTCAATGGATTCTGAATTATAGTAAAAGGTTTTAAGTAACTAGGTAACTTGTTCATATTTATGACAATTAGATGATAAAGTAGTTTCTCTCTCGTTATATTTTAAAAATTATTTTTTAGTAATAAAATCTGATAATAAAACCTATAGTAAATAGTTCAAGTAATAAAAATTTGAAAATATAATCAAAATATTTTGCTTAATAATAGCATATTTGGAGGATATAATTATAAAGATAAAAGATATTTGTAATATATAAAAAAGTTTACATCCATGTTCATTCAAAATTAGGCTGCTTAAAATAAATTATAGCGTCAGTATCGATGTATATAATTATTGAAAATTATTTAGTTTGGAGTTTAAAATTGGAGAAATTAAAGATAGGGTATAGATTATACTTGTCAAAAGTAAAAGTTAATTTAATTTGAGGCCGATTATTTAAGTAGGAAAATAAAAGATTAAATGGAAACTTTGTCAAAATTAAACCATCTTAATATGCGTGCAAGCTTGCATGGTTGTTGACTTTTAAAAGTTAAACATTTGGATTAAAACATTAATTTTAAAAATAAAAAGTGTGGTGTGGGCCCACTTTTCAGGTGCATCTTCTCATTTTTATTATACCATTTCTCTCAAAACCAGAAAGACTTTCTTCGTTCTTTTTCCTGTAACCTCGCCCCGAACAAAAGCAAGGAGGAGAAGCTCGTGAACGGCAATCTTTGCTTGACTGTGGTGAAAATTTAGTGGAGATAGAGTAGTTATAAAAGGAGGAAGGTGCGGTTTGAATCGCCTTCGCGGATCCTCCCAACCACACCACCGATCACGATTACCAATCAAGCTTGCTAGCCTAAATGCTTGTTTGGACTTGTCCAAATCACCAACAAACTCCGCTCCGGTTGCGTTGGATCTCTTCTGATAGAGAGAGAGAGAGAACCAAAATGAGGATTTGTGTAAATAAATACGAGAGTGATATAAGTAAAAGTTAAAAACAAGGGAGATTTTGGGTCCATAAAAAAACATGGGATATTAAATGGAATTGTCTCGATTAACCCATATCCAACTATCCATTTAATCCAAGCCACGAAAGCCCGTGAAATTGGTCCGTATCCTACTCTAATTGGGTCGGATTCACAAAATCAAGGTGACTCGGCGATAAACGACGTCGCTCCTTTTGCAATTTACAGAACCAGACGATGAAACGGATCGGTGCCTTTAGATGAATATTTTTAAAAAAATTAAATCTGTCTAGAGCTTTCCCTCTTTCAATCTCTGCGCTCGTACCCAGAGATGGGGGTGAAGAACTTATGGGATATCTTAGAATCATGCAAGAAAACTCTGCCTCTTCACCATCTTCAGTTAGTTCTCTCTTTCTCCTCCCTTTTTTTTTTTGCGGAATACCGATTGATGTTTTCCTTTTTAGAGTAATTGTTTGTTTCTTTCAGAAACAAAAGGGTATGCATAGATCTCTCTTGTTGGATGGTTCAACTTCAAAATGTGAACAAATCACGCATTTCAATCCAAGACAAGCTCTACCTCAAGGGTCTCTTTCATCGTCTCAGAGCTCTCATCGCTTTGAACTGTAGCCTTATTTTTGTTACTGGTACTTTTCTTTCTACTCCTTTCCGGATCCTGAATTAATTTTAGCTTTAACGATTGTGGATTGCAATGGCACTGCGTGCCTAATCTTGATCTGCATCTGTGGTTCTGTTCCTGCTATGTAAATGAGCATTGGTGATGTGTCTCTTATAACAGTTTTATTATTGATTTTCATTATAACTATGAGGATTTTTATTTAATGCTTTTTCCGTGCATTTCTGTTTTTTTTCTTGTTGTAGATGGATCGATCCCCGCTGTCAAACTTGCTACTTACAGGCAGCGGTTGAATTCAGGACCTGAGGTGAGGAATTTTGTTCTTCACGCAGTATCATCTTCAATATTTTTTTGCTGTTAGATGTGTGGTTTTTTGCATTCTCCGTATTTATACTTCAGGTTACTAAGGATGAAATAAATTTACACGAAGCATGCTCACTTCGAAGAAATATGGGATCTCAATTCTCATGCATGATTAAAGAAGCAAAAATCCTTGGATTAGCGCTTGGGATCCCTTGCTTAGACGGGTAATTCTGGTACAGTCTTATTTGTTTTTTCCCCCTACTTGATATAAAGGAATGTTAGAGAAAACAACTTATAATTTGTTATTTGAATGGTATATGTAGTTCTTGATAGGACAATGGCCTCTTTTCGATGAAATTCATTTGTTAAAGAACATCGTGATTAGATAAATTATCACCAATTTAGTTCAGAGATTATTAGTTATCTAGATACCGGGAGTATTATATGCCTTCATTTTCTCAGTACAGAAAACCCTTGACATGTTCTTTCTATTCTCATTTTATGTTCAGCATTGAGGAAGCTGAAGCACAGTGTGCATTACTAAACTCAGAATCATTGTGTGTAAGGAATCTTCTTCACAGAGATCATTGGAAACCTGACATCCCGTGGAGTGTGTAAACGTGCACTACTATTTTACTTATCACTATTATTGTTATTATAATTAGGATGGATGTTTCACTTCAGATTCAGATACCTTTCTTTTTGGTGCAAGGACGGTGTATAGGGACATATGTCTTGGTGAGTAGATGGAGGGTTTCTTTTTCCTACTCTTGATCTAGTTAACAATCAATTTTCAATCGAATACTTAAGTTGCTAACCATTTCTGCAAATGAATCAGGGGAAGGTGGTTATGTTGTGTGTTATGAAATGGCAGACATAGAGAGAAAACTTGGATTTGGGAGGAACTCATTGGTAAGTTGCTAGTTTCTCTTTAAACTCTAAGAAAACATATATATTCTAAAAGTACAAGCAATAGAGTAGAAAATAGATGGAAGATGTTTGGTTGCATTAATTTATTCTGGCCTTGTTATTTATCATAGAAGGAAGGAGGGAGAGAGAGAGAGGGAGCTTTTATTTTGCCTTTAGGTTAATTTATAAAGGTTTGCTTGCCACATCGCTGCAAGTTATCTTATGGTTTTCTGTTTTCATTTTGTTTGGTACTGTTGCAATTGTTATTGTGTTATTTTCACTGTTTGATTTATTTCCCAGTTGAATACAACAACTTGAAAGTTCATATAGTTGTTTTTGTCTTGTTTTCTTGTTACCTGCGCCTCTCAACTAATTGTTAAGCATTATCTTACTGTCTCCAGATTACATTGGCCCTTCTTCTGGGAAGCGATTATTCTCAGAGAGTTCGCGGTCTGGGTCGAGTATGTCTCGCTATACTTGTTCATTGATTGGATAACTTGTTCCTTTAAGTCCAAATGCCTAACTTCTATACTGGTATCTAGATGACTAAAAATGCTTATGCTGTAGCACATTTTCTCTCCACCTTTCTACAGGAGTCAGCATGCCAGATTGTTAAGTCAGTTGGAGAAAATAATGTTCTTCAGCAAATTGCTAGGGAAGGACTATCCTTTGCAAAGAAGACTAGAATTTCAAAGAAACAGACTCAGTTAAAGTCATCAGATCCTGAATTTAATATTAATGGTAATGAAAGAAAGAGACAACTAAACTCATTGCATCCTGAATTTCTATCATCACATTTTACTTCCTGATTTTGTTCTGTTGTTTCGGAGTTAGTTAAGCTTAAAAGAGAACAGTTGATCAAATGTTTGTTGGAATTTGAGATTTCTTGTTCAATAAATTTTTGGTTTTTAAATTGGTTAACTTAGAAACTAGACATTGCCTGACTTTTAAGTTGATTTTTTATATGGATATATTTTCATGTTTCAGGATCATATTGGATTTATAATGTAGTTAAGTGGGCGGCAGAGCATGTCAGCTATATGGACATGAGTCTCATTGAACTAGAAAGTTTCCAATAGTTTAGTTTTCCCATATAGAAGAATGTAGCTTAACTTTTTATTTAATTGTTGATACCTGTGGTAGGTACTGATAAACATTCTCAAGGGCATAATCATTTTTTGCAAGTAATCAATGCATATCTGAAGCCCAAGTGCCACTCAGCAGATTCAGAAACAGTTTATAGGTAATGTTGTTCATATCACTCCCGTTATTTGCATACATAATACAAGTTACTGAATGGGATGTAACTCTAAAGAACCTTATCTGCAGTACTTATAGTCCACCTTTTTTTTAAAACCATTAAGATATTATTCAAACTGTCTCTTTGCCCTTTTATGTCAACAATGGGTGTTGCAGTGCATGAGACTAGCCATATTTTGGGCTCTAAGAGTGTCAATGTATTAATCCCCTTCTTCTAAAGAGTTTCTGTGATTTGAACATATAACCTGGAGATGATGAAGCAACCTTACATTGCACGGAGGCTAAGAAAAGAGAGATTCTTGCATGAAAATGAACTTTAAAGTCTATGGTGAAAAATTTTGTCGTCCTTTTCAATTCTTTTTTTTTTTTTTCTTTTCTGAAAAAAGAAGACATATAAGCTCAAGGGTCATTTGAAAGGAAAAGAAAAGAAAGAACGCAAGCGATGAAGAAAGGACAATGACAAATGATGAAGGCTTCTTTTGGTTAATTGTTTGCTGCTGATCATGTTTAGCAGCATCAAGTACAAAAAAGGGAAAAAAGAAAGGGTGCATTTGCGATTTTTTGGAAATGGATCTGATTGGGATCTTTATCAATCTTGTTTCCAGTGTAGCAAAACCCCACAATTCTTGCTTTTAAAAAAGGAATGCTCAATTTGTGATTTTTACGGAAATTTGAGCTGCATAAAGCTGTTAACTAAAGTCTTGTTAGCTTATTCTGATTCAGCAATGGGTTTCTCAGGTGGCTGTTCTGGTTCCTGAGCTTTCTTTTTAACTCTTTCTTTCTTTAGGGCCCTTGCTCAACTGCCATTTCAACGCGGCAAACTTCAACAAGTATGTGCTCAGTTCTTTGGGTGGACGCCTGAGAAAACAGGTCTTTCATCTGCTGCTTACTTGATAGATGCAAAAAGCTATGTATCTGTAGACTTGTATGTAGATGCAGTATTCTTATGTTTGCATCATGTGGATGTTTGAGTCAAATCTTCTGAAACCTAAACTCAAGGTTAAAAAAACCTTAATTTTTCTCTCACACTTATCATGTGCAAATGGTAGTTTATTTTCTTGACTTCAAATTGAATTAACGATGATTTTTTCCTTGCAATATATTACTTTCTTGATCAACTTGATAGAAGATTTGTGAAAATGGTTCAGTGGGTTGGGTGTCCTGCATGCCAAAGTTTTTAAAATTTTATTTTAGTTTTAGACTTCCAAAATGTGTTACCTTTGGAAGTCAAAATGTTATAGTGCAAAATAGGGATGCTGCATACTTGAATTGGAAAGCATTAGCATGACACCGAAGGACATCCATTTGTTTAAGCTGCATAACAAGGGGTTTCAATTGGCATGCGACTTACTTTTTATTTATCTGCATTTTGGTTCCTTCCTTCTCATCTTTGCCTAGTTGGCCATTCTCAACTGAGGAGATTTTTTCAGTTTTTTTTTTCTTTTGTTTAACTATTTATATTAACCATCTTTTTCCCGTGGCTTAGATGAATATATCCTTCCAAAAATTGCTGAAAGAGATTTGCGGAGATTTGCCAATTTGCGTGTAGCATCATCAGAACTAGGAGTTAATCCTCCTCTGCACAAGGTACCATTGGTCTTTATAAGAACCAGCAATCCATGATCTTCCTACGGTCTTGGTTGTCTTATATTTGCTGGACTTCATCCAGTTTCTCACTAATGATTATATATATATATATAGATATATATATGTTGTCACTATGATCTGTGTTCTGAGAATATTTTGTCGCTTAACCAAACCAATTTCAACACCCGAGCCCATCCTTTTATCGGCATTAGTTATCAGAAGCTGAGGTTGTTTCTCATCATGCCAACCATGATCAAGTGAAACAAAGTTAAAAAAATTTTCAAATGTCATACATTAGACTGACTTCATTTTCGAATTGCACAGATTAGAATTTAATCAATAGATAGATGTCGATTATCAATATTTTGATCATACAATTTGGTCCTATCTTTTGTTTGTACGGATAGCACCTCTATGAAACACTGGAAGTTCTCTATATTTCTGTTAGGAGTTAATTTTTATATATATGCTTGTACTGTCTTTTCTGCAGCTAAATTGTACATAGCAAAATCTCACGATTTGCAGATTCCAGTTAAGTGCCCTGTGTCTGGCATTGTCAAACCTAGAAAAGTTCAAGGAAGAGAATGCTTTGAAGTGCTGTGGGAAGGCTTAGATGGACTTGAAACCTCCACAGTTCCAGCAGATCTCATAGAGAGGTGAAAAAATAATTGTTTTATAATTACTGTTACATTTCTAGTCATCTCAGGAATTACAATTGTAAGTTCGGATATTGGCCATGTTTTGTGAAAATCAAGAAAGAAAACAGCATTATTAATTGAATAGATTGTTATGGCATGATCGAGAGAGACGCACGTAAGATATCTAATATATAATTCCGACGTCATCTTTTATTAGGGATTTTCAAATTTTAATTTTTTATGGGGGGTTTTTTTTTTCAGTGCTTGTCCTGAAAGGATTGCTGAGTTTGCCGAGAAAAGAGCATTAGAGAAGAAAAAGAATCACCGGAAAGCAAGAACAAACAAGTCAGAGAACAAATCAAGTGTCACCGAAGTTGATTTAAAGCTCCAAGCTCTGTTGTTTGACGTTGGAACAGAAAGTGATACTACTTTTAAATGCTCCTTTCCTTTGAAAAAATTGACATCTGAGGATGGCACAACTGTGGCTGCTGTCCATAATACAAACCAAGAACCTCTTACTGTGATGTCACAGAGTGGCTTGGAACACCATGCTGCCGTGTCTTCTGGTCATGCTGGTCCAGGTCTTGCAAAAGATGAGATCATTGATCTCTTGAGCCCTTCACCCGTACCACGTATCCAGACTGTTTCGAGATGTCAAGAAGAATTGACATCAGATAGTAATGCTGCTTTTAGTTACTCCTTTCCTTTAGAAGAATTGACATCAGAAGATAGCACAACTACAGTTGCTGCCCATGATACAAACCGAGAACTTATTTTAACGTCACAAAGTGGTTTGGATCGCCATGCTGATGCTGCTCTGTCTTCTGGTCATGCTGATCCTTGTCTTGCAAAAAATGAGATCATTGATCTACTGAGCCCGTCACCACCACCACGTGTCCATACGGTTTTGAGAAGTCATCAACAAGCAAGTGTTCAAAGCAATGACGTGATATATTTGAATGACTCAGAAACTGAAATGTCACCTGAACACGCAAAGAAGGCAAGAGAGTTCAGGTTGTTCCTCGCCAGCCTTAGGGATGATATTTCTTGAAGACAACGAATGAATATCATCATGTGGTTCTGTAATGCTAATGTATTTATTAATCTCGTACTCATATCTCCCTTTCCCCATGTAACATAGAAATCGCTTCTCTTGCTGGGGAGTAGAAGACGGAAAAGAAGTAAGAAGAGATCAATGATCTTTGAGATGTATAATCCGGCATGTTCCATTAGGTGATTTACTTAGTTTCTTCATCGTTTTATGGGGGTTGAATTGCATATACAGTGAAAACTAAGATCTTCGAGATGTATAATTTAATTTCGATAATTTTGTTCTTGTGCCAATTTATTCGTTAGCTATGAAGTTTTAACCATTGTCAGACATGGATTCGGGAGACTACCCAAGCTCTTTTTTCCTCGACTTGGGGATCCAATTTTCAAAAAATAACAAGTCAAAATTCAAACAAAAAAACATGCCTTGTCATTAAACAAGATCCTGTAAGAGACGCGATGAATCCCGAGTGTAGCTTAGAGGTCGCACGAGGCAAGCACTTCATCCATAACTCTGATCATATACAATGGCAGTGCTATATTTACTTACTAGTTGATCCTCATAACTCCCATTCTATCAAACTATTCTTGGATTTTGTTCAAGAGATTTCTAAAAATAAATATTTTTATTTTTACCTATTATTTCAATTTCTATGTGCATTAAACTGTTATAGTATCATATATTTTATTATATTATACTTTATTCTTTATCGTTTCTCGTCATCTTTCTTATATTTTTCTTTTTCTATTTTTTTCTTTCAAATTCAGATAAAAAGAAAACCCTAGAATATTTCGTAGATCAAGATAATTCAAATATTTTTTCTATTTACTTTCTATCTGTCATAAAATAAGAAAGAGAATGAATTTTCCTATTATTAAAATCAAGACAATATTAAAATAGAAAACTTTGATTGAAAGTATTTTAAAATGAAAGTTTTTTTCTCATACCTATTCTACATTCTATTATCGGAAAAAAATATTGTATTTATCAATATGAAAATATTTGATATATGAAGCTATGATCTGATAGATATATCAATCTTATTATATAAAAATCTTATATAATAGGTAATTGCACATTTAATTTTTTAAAATATACATAATATTATATACATTTTAATTATTTTTTAAAATTTATAATCGCAAAACTAGTATATAAATTTTTTATATTTTAATCTAGATTTTAACCTTTTACATCCCTTATTTAGATTTGCTTTGAGCACTAAAAATCTTTCTCGAACCATTATTCCTCAGTCTCACTGGGGGGTTGGAGCAACCACCCCCTTAGCTTACCTGCCCTTGCAATTCTTGTGGTTGATATGTACAAGGAAAGTAGTAATTCTCTTTTTTCCTCTTAACAGGCAATGGCAATATGATAAACTCCCATGTCCCATCTTTGTTTATTATTATTAACATTGAAAGCTGCCCCTCCTTCTCAAATTGATTGTTAGTCCATTAATTAATGAATAAAATTTCTAGCCACCGACCGCAAATTGGTTGGTTTCTGATATATATCATTTACGTTA
The DNA here is from genome assembly GCA_949630135.1 of Balakata baccata. Taxonomy (NCBI): domain Eukaryota; kingdom Viridiplantae; phylum Streptophyta; class Magnoliopsida; order Malpighiales; family Euphorbiaceae; genus Balakata; species Balakata baccata. The sequence goes on from CATIWF010031772.1 coordinate 43,137, forward strand.
GCTGCATTTCTGATATATCATTCGTGGACAAAGAGGGTAATTTATAATTTGCACTTTTTTTTTTTGCTCATTCTAATCAAATTAATACTACAAAATGGCAGAAAAATAGCTAATAATTAATTATCAAAACTTGAGAAGTAGTTTTCTCATTTTTTTTTTTTTATAAGAATCCGATGGTAAGTTTGAATTTAAGACATCAAAAACCTGGTTAATATCTCTGCTTTAAAGCTTGAAAAATTGTTTCACTCATTTTAAATATACTAGCTGTATACTTTTGTAAGATATTAAGTCTTGAAGTGAGGCTGCGAAATAAAGAAAGTAGAGGCAACTATTGTTAATATATAGGCTAGGCCTGGCTTACACCACGTAAGTCCCAGAGAATGTAACAGCTCTTATCCACATACCATCCCGTACCTCAAATTGAGGTACAAAAGCAACCACCCCGATCTCTTTATAGCAATAAATATTAATTACTCTCTCCCCTTCGCTTTGATTTCAATTTCAAAATTCCTGCTGCTTATTAAATACCATAAACACCCTTTTCAATATTAGAATACTTTACTGGTACTTTTTATTTTACTCCTTTTATCATGTACTGAAAAGGAGAGGATCACGTTGGGAGATGGTGAAATGAAAACTAGAGGAACCGATTACCTCGCTTATCCAAATTAATAAAAATAGACAGAAAACTTTGGCAGACTTCATGGGAACCTTTCATTGGTTGAAACGCCGAAAAACCAGCCACAGCAATATACACACGCGGTTCCCCGAATGGGCAATGAAAAACTTCTCCGATGAATATCGCCCTGCTACTAGAATTGAAGCGCCAGCAAATCAAGAAAACGTAAGCAAAACCACAGACCACCAAAAGCAAGAAGAAGAAAGAGCCACATGTGAATGGGATTTCAATCTTAAGACGGTGGTTTCATCAAGCAGCAGCACAGCCGTTTCCGACGCCCTTGGAGCGATCGAATTCGACCAATCTGAAACCATCATCGCCACCGGTGGATTAGCGAGAAAGATAAGAATCTATAGCGTAAAATCTTTGGTACCACATGAAACTAGTCAAGACGAACATGATACAGCTTTATTAGACCATGCTAATGTATGCCAGTATTGCATATGTACGCCGGCTAAGCTAAGCAGTCTTCGGTGGAAGCCCGGATCCGGAAGCCGGGTTATAGCGTCGGCGGACTATGACGGAGTGGTGATGGAGTATGATCTCGAGAGAAGAATACCTATATTCGAACGCGACGAGCATGGGGGCCGCCGGGTGTGGAGCGTGGACTATTCGCATGAAGAACCGGTGGTGGGCGCATCCGGTTCCGACGATGGGACCATGCAAATGTGGGACCCACGTTGTAAGGGCAACGGATGCGTGGCAACAGTTGAGCCAAGCGAGACACGCAGGGCTGTGTGCTGTGTGGAGTTCAACCCGTTTGGTGGATCAATGATAGCCATCGGATGCGCTGACAGGAGAGCGTATGCGTACGATATAAGGATGATGGGCGAGCCAGTAATAGTCCTTGATGGGCATGCGAAAACTGTGACGTACGTTAAGTTCGTGGATAATCTTACATTGGTGTCAGCCGCCATTGATGGGTGCTTAAAGCTCTGGAATTTACAGAATTCCAAAACGATTCGCACGTACAAGGGACACCTCAATAGTCGAAATTTTGTGGGATTATCGGTATGGAGGAATGGAGGACTAATGGGGTGCGGATCAGAAGATAACCGAGTGTTTGTATACGACAAGAGATGGGGTGAACCCATATGGGCACATGTGTCCGATAGGCAGGGGTTAGTTGGCAGTGTTTGCTGGAGCCAAGTTGGAGAAGATAAGTGCACTCTTGTGGCAGGAGGATCAGATGGGAAGTTGCAGGTTTTTCAAGCTAATAGGAAATCATATACATCGGCTGGTTAAAGAGTTAAAAACCATAGAAGGCATTCAATCTGTCACCTTGTTTTTGCCTTTTTTAACCCAACAGCTATCTTTTTGGAGCAGCACAATTGTCCCTCAATCTGACACACACATACTAATTCTCCATGTACTACTAAAGCCATCTATCGTCTGCTTGTGTTTAATGCCTTTGGTTCTATTCTCCTGTTAGTGTTTCAGTCATTTTTCCTCTTCTTTCGTTACAGTTATTTTCTATTCACAACCTCCTTTCGAAATAGTACTTATTAAACTAAGTTTTGAGAATGAGATCGTTGATTTAGTCTATATAAGTAAGAATTTCTCAATATTTATTAAACAAGTTGAAAGTCTTGTCTAGACCTAATCAATTTTTTTTTTTTAAATGAACCGAACCAATAGTAGATTACATAACTTTTAGAATTTTAAATCTACCAAAACTCAAATATGATAAAATAATTATTTTGAAATTCAAAGATGAAAAAACCAGAACCTATATTTTGATAAAAAAAACTTTTAAAATAAGTAAAACATCAAATTTCCTTTATATTTTATTATGAACACTCACTAGTTGGGTTCGAACTACGCCTGACTTTAAATAAGATTTTTATATAATTGTGCTCTAAAAACATCCCCATAATTTTTTTTATTTTTTTATCTATATTTAGGGTTTGTTTTTTTATTTTTTTCTTTACTTATCTCACTCTCTCAAATTTACTTTCTTGCTTATTAGATTTAAAAAATATAAGAAATTTCTAAGTAATATTTTATTTCTATTTTCTCATGCTCATTCTTTTTTTTTTTTCTCTTATTCTCTTTTTATTTTTTATAGATAATCTTATTAATAAAAAATTAAAATAGAAAATGAGATAATAGTTCTCAATTTGGTCCAAGACGAATTACTGTAGATAGTTTATTGAAATCACTGAATTTGGAATATGGTAAAGTACCTCCTAGATGGGGAACCACTCCTTTAATGGAAATCGCAATGGCTCTATTTGCGGTATTCCTATCTATTATTTTGGGAATTTATAATTCTTCCGTTTTACTAAATGGAATTTCAATGAATTAGATTTACAAGAAGCAAATTGTAGAAAGAATCATGCAGATAACTTTTTTTTTTTTGCAGATATTCACTCTTTTTTCTATCAACAAGAAAAAAGAGTGAATTTCTTTTTTCCGTGAAAAAAAAGTTCGGCAAGGAAAATAAAACGAATTTTATATTCTTTTGTTATCTCTGCATAGAAAATACAGAATCTTACATATTTTTATTTCTATATATATATTTCCCGAGAATCTTCTTTATTTACTAAAAATCCCTATTTTCGGATCGGATTCTAAATAATTTTATTAATAAAAAATTAAAATAGAAAATGAAATAATGAATATTGTTGAAGTGTACATAAATTTTAAGATAAACTAAAATAGAAAATAAATTTTTTATAATATAATAAAAAGTGAAATATAAAGCATTTGTTGAGAGAAAATGTATTAAAAATCGATTTAAATCCGGTCTGAATCCGGCCCTTGATTGGGTCTAATTCCTGATTCAGATCTAACGGGTACAGACCAGGAAGCCACCTAAACTTCCCAGAGGTATTGGGTACTGGAAGAAAATCTGAATAGCAAAGCCATTGGCTTGTTTTGATTCTTAACTCGTAGTCGCCAATAGAAGAAAACTTAAAACTAGTGCAAGGTTGATCGAATTAGGAGCGGAGAGACATAAGAGAAAAATGGTGATTTCGTCGGTGGTGAACACCTATCCTCTGTCCAGCTACACATTCGGCACTAAAGAGCCAAAGATGGAAAAAGATACCTCCGTCGCCGATCGTCTTGCTCGAATGAAAGTCAAGTAAGCTCTCTCTCTCTCTCTTCATTTTTTTAACAATTGGATAATTGGAAACCCTAGATAAACCTCCGCCCAACCCGATGAAGATTTGTTGAAGGAAAGAATTTGAATCTTTTTCTTTCTCTGCATTTTATATCTTCATTTATTCATCAAATACTGAAAAGAAATTCGAGCTTCAGATGATTTATGCGGTAGTATTTGTAAGTGATCAATGATTTAGAAACCCTAGATTTTATTTCCTCTTGGATTTATCTCTAGGAATGGAAAACTGGATGTCGCTTTTTTTTAAAAAAAAATCTCTCTCGAACAAAAACTGGCTGAAAATGGTTCAACAGCCGGAGAGCATTTCAGTGTAGTATAACAACTGTAATAAACAGATTTGCGAATGTTAGGCTTCTGGTCGTTTTGCTCTAAGTTGATTACTGCTGTTGGTTTTGTTTTATAGCTACATGAAAGAAGGGATGAGAACAAGCGTTGAAGCAATTTTACTGGTACGTTCATATGATGTGTTTTTATCTATTTTCCATGTCAACTATTAAAAAGTTAGTGTGTAACTATGCGAATCAATTAATCTTCTGGTATTTTTGTTGCTTTCTTCACTCCCTAACATGCTACTGGGGCTATACTTTCTAGTTGACCTATGCTTTCTTTACTTGTTCGTTTTAATTGATGGAATTCTTGGTCTAGTCATCTTTCTCTTGGCTTCATATATTTTGTTTTTTCCTGCAGGTACAGGAGCATAATCATCCTCACATCCTGCTTCTGCAAATTGGGAACACATTCTGCAAACTGCCCGGTGGACGTCTGAAGCCTGGAGAGAACGGTATGATTTCCGTTTTCTATTACAGTAAAATTATTCTCTTAATCGGGCTTGAAAGGAAAAATTATCTTCTACATTGGTGCTTATCTTATGTCTGGTAGCTTATCATGTCCATGATATTTGACAGAAATAGAGGGTTTGAAAAGAAAGCTGACAAGCAAACTTGGTGCTAATTCAGCTGCTTTGGTGCCAGACTGGCAGGTACTTTCTTCTTTTATCTCAGTTCTGTGAGTAGGATATAACCCAAAGATGTGTTATAAACTAATAATTAGAGGAATAAACTTTGAATCTTCATGCAGATTGGTGAGTGCGTGGCCATCTGGTGGAGGCCAAATTTTGAGACCATCATGTATCCATATTCCCCTCCCCACATAACAAAGCCTAAGGTTTACTAAAATTTTTTTATGTTGCTGTCTTATTTAGGTTTTATGTCCTTCCTTTTTTTTATCTTTCATATTTTTGGTTGTATGTTTTATGCTTAATCTACTTTTCTCCTATTGTTGGGAACACAGGAGTGCAAGAAGCTTTTCCTTGTTCACTTATCTGAAAGAGAGTACTTTGCAGTGCCCAAAAATTTGAAACTTCTGGCTGTCCCATTGTTTGAACTCTATGACAATGTGCAGGTATGATCATGCAGTCTTGTCATCTTAAATTGAAAGACGATTATTTTTTGCCAAGATTATATTTGATTTCCTTTTATTGAAAGTGGATTACTTGTTTAACTGTTTGGGATATTTTTTGGTTTCAAGTGTTGGATTTGCTTTGCCTTTGTAATATGAATTCAAAATTTCCCAATCCACGTAAACAGGGAGTAGCTAATGCACCATAAAGATTTGTCATGGGCAAACCGCAGCATGAGATTCTTTGTTCTTTATTTCCTTACTCATTAGAAAGATATAGGTGCACTTCTACTCATGCATACTCCAGCTGTTTGTTGTTAAGTCCAAATCTCTCATCCAATCCTACGATTGACAATTCAGTTGCGTAGCTCATGCATTAAATCAGTTGTGTTCTTTACTTGTTATGTTTCTTTGAGAGCATGTCTGACAGTGAAGTCAATTGTATAATTTTTTATCATTCACTTTATGACCTTGTTCATGCCACTTAGTTACCTGTAAGGTCTTTTTTTTTATTATATTTTTTTTTTTGGGAAAAGGAAATTAATCATTTGAGACTGCACTTTTAACACGTTGCTTACTTGATGCAGAGATATGGACCAGTTATATCAACCATTCCTCAACAGCTCTCCAGATTCCAGTTCAACATGATTACCGCGTGAATTAAGTCTGGATTTCAAGATCATACTCTTTTCCAAGGGGCTACCGATAGTGTAGGATGGATTCGGAGAGCTGATTCTTTGATAGCACTTGATAACATTATCTATAAGTTGATGGTACTTAATGGACCTTTTTAAGTTGGTTGACTAGGTATCTGAAGTTGCGGATAAATGGCGACATGCTCCATCTCTGTTATATTTGGTTTTGTGCTCAACTTTTACTGGAGTGGAGTTTGTGTATGAATTGAGGGTTCCCTGTTCATGATATCTGTACCTCTCAATTAATTTACGAATAGTTGCAACTCATTGTGCTAGTGTAAAGCATGTTGGCATTCTGTGTTAAGCATTTCCTGGTGGAAATGTCTTTGCAGAATTGATGCTGCAGCATTGTATGATTAGTGAAAAACGGAATAGTTATATTTATCTAATTGGTTTCCTTATGCATGAAAACATGTCGTACAAGATCTTTTGGTCATTGTGGTTTGCGATGAGGACTTGGGTTTTAGGGAAAGGATGCGAGCTATGCCATTTGTTTGTGGCAAGCACAGAGAGAGTATTGTGCTGATTCTTCTGATTCCAGCTCAGTTGCCTTCTCTGTCACCTTCTCTGCTAATTTCAAGTCATTTCTTGTGCTGCAACCCCCAAACAAAGCTCCCCATATAGCGACGTCCGGTTTAAAGGGCATATTGTTAACTATAATCACTGCGTCCTCAAGTTGACAGTTCTACTTGACAGTTCCGGCTAAGCAAATCAATTAAACAACCAAAATGTTCCATCTTTGGACTAATCTTGTAATCTTCTCCATACTATGAAAGATTCTGCGACCTTCTTCCACCAAGCCTCAAGCAAATAAAGCACTAGTAAATGTGAAGTCATTTGGCTTCACTCCCAACCTTTGCATCCAAAAGAAAATCTCGAGAGCATCTTCACTTCTTCCATTGATAGCTAAAGATTTGATCCTTGCATTCCAGCAAAATACGTCCTTTCTTGCTATCTTGATACAAATTGAAAAACTTCTATCAACATCTCCACAATGAGCATAAATCTCTAAGAGGGAAGTCTCCACCATTATTTCCAATTAAATAATGTACATATTTCCCATACTCTGGATCACCCAAGTTCGAACATGCTAATGAAACAGAAACAAAGGCATACCCATCTGAATCCACACCTTCTGATTGCATTTGAACAAAAAGATCCAGTGCTTCTATATATTTCCCATGTTTGGTATAACCTAAAATCATCGAATTCCAAGCGACCACATTTCTGTATGGTATTTTCTCAAAGAACCATCTTGCTACTTCAAGATCGCCTGTATCAGCATACGCGGCAATCATCAAAATCCAAGATATAACGTTCTTCTCTGGCATCCGCTCAAATAATTCTCTTGCTTTTTCTACTTCTCCAATCTTGACATAACCTGAAATAATAGATTCCAGGACACAACATCTCTTTCCGGCATGGCATCAAACAACTGCCTGGCGGACCTGATATCACTAAATTTTACATATTCGGCTATCATTCTGTTCCATACTTTTACTGGCCTTGTATACATATCCTGGAAAATCTTGCGGGCATCATTTAACTTGTGATTATTGGCCGGAATTTTCATACACATGTTAAAAAGGGCTTTTAACAGCGAAGCTGGAATCAAATCCAGATTTTATAATCCAGCAATGCACTCTTTCCTTTTCTATAGCACCCTAGTTCACAGCAAAATTTAAGACATATGGGTAAGCGAAGTTATTTGGTTTTAGCTCTTTCTGAGGCATTTCATCGAACATTGATATACATTTCTCAAAAGGACCACTGAATGCATACCCTCTAATCATGACATTCCAAAGCAAGGTTTCTGCATCGAAATCATGACTCATTTGGGAGAAAATGAGATTCGAATAATCCATGGAGCCATATTCGGTGCTTCGACGAAGAAATCTGAGGAAGATGTGGATGTTTTGGATGAGAGAAGCTGAGATGAGGAGAGCATGGATTTGCTTCAGATGTTGGAATGTGCATTTTGGCAGTATACTTGAGATCCTCAGTAGTATGTTACAAGGCATATGCAGAAGATCGGATCTCCAAATTTTTGTGGTGAGCAGCTGGAAACAACTAATCAGTTGCAGCCATGGGGGAAGGGCACCGTTTTGAGAGAGAACGGCAATGGGGTTCCTTTACCATCTGGCCTATTTACGCTAAACCCTATTTATCCATCTAGGCCCATTCAAATAAATTATTTACTCTTTTTATGCAAGGATGATCTTAATTAAATTCTTTTTTTTTTCTTTGCAAAATATAATTTTTGTAGTTGATATAATTTTTCGATAATTGTTTTTTCATATAAAATTTAATTAATATTTCATACAAAAATTAACTTGAAATTAGCAGAGAAGGTGACAGATATCATGACTGGTTCAGACTCTATCAGCTCTAATGAATTTACCAATTCTTCGGATACAGCACTGAAGCTGCTGCTGGATGTTCCAGGCGGCGATGATATGGAATTCTTAGAAGCAGAGGCACAAAATTTTACCAGCTTCCTTAATCTTAGATGCAACTGAACTTTTTTTTGTCTAGCAGGTCTCTGCATACTGCAGTGTGATGCGTTCAGAAGATCAATATTCAAAGCAGACGGTTGAAGCATACAATCAAGCTTTGAGAATACCAACTTTAGTATCTTTGCAATTACTTCGTGTAAGTTTTGTGGGATAAGACATTATTGCTTGCCTTACAGGCAACACAATCGGTTAGGAGAGAGTAATGGACAACCTTATCCTGAAAGGACTAATGACATTGTTTGGAAAGTGGATGGAGTGAGAATGACATGGCCATTGATCTTCTAATCAAAAAACATGAATCCAGTATAAAGAAAAAAGCATGTGTGCATCGTTGCAGAATACCCAGTACTCATTTAATTTGCTAATTCATATGTTTGCTTGTTACAAATTCAATAAATTGAACTTCCAAATAATATTTAAAATGGTATTCATGAACACACAATAATTGAATATTTCACCAACTTCCCTATGAACGAACAAACAGAACTATAATATCAAAACAAACAGAACTAAATTAACCAATAAACTCACCATAAATACACAAATTAATACAATGTTCATTCAAACCTGATGAATTTAGCCTAAAAACAACCAAGGAGCTTCTTTGGAGCAGTTCCGGTTGCACGGTATTTGGCAGCCAGCTCCTCTGCCATCAAAATATCTTCCCCACGTTTAGCTTCAATTATTGCTCTTTTCTCTTCTGCTTCCTTGTGAATTAATGCGATTTTATTTTTCATTTTCTCCGCATACTCTGCCTTTTTCTTCTCCAGTTTTTCCTAATCATACAAGTACCAACCCTTTTAAAACCAACATCCAGTTCAAACTAAGTTTAACAGCCTATACAAGTAGGCATTTATTTTATTTGATTATTGAAATATAGCCTTGAAGTTGTTACCTCAATTTGCTTCAGCTCAGCCTCAACAGATGCTTTCTTGCTGTTCTCCCATGACACAATGGCTGATAGGTTTTTATGAGCTCTGCTCAACAGATCATTGGCAAACTCAGTTGAGCAAGTCAAAAAAATAATCACATAACTGGAATTAAAAAGGACAGCTATGGCATTTATGGAGTAAATCGATTCATGCTTTTCAGCAAAGAAGAGGACTTAGCTTGAAAGAATATATAAAACACGGACAAATTTCTTACTTGTTCTCTGCTTTGCTCTTTTCACTCTCTTCCCATGCTCTTATAAGTGACAACCTCTTCTCTGTTTCAACCCTTGCAAGCACAGCATCTACAAAAAAAAAAAAAAAAAACAGAATTCAATCATTCAACGGTTAATAAACTATAACAGAGATTTTAAAACGGGAATAATTGAGTAAAGTAGAGCGAAAATTCAGAGAAATCTTAAGATATAACACCACCTCGATTCACGGAACCCTCGGCACTTTTCACATCTTCAGTTTCCGGAGCCTCTGCCACGAGCAGAAATCAAATTTGATAATCATATAATTAGAGAAATTTAAATAGAAATCTATTGTTTGAGTGGGAAACGAAGCAATTCCTTAGGCGATGCTTGCCATGAGTGAAAAATTCTCAATATGCAGATGGAGAGAAGGATTCATTGGATATAAAATTTTTCACAAAAGTAGAATTTGTTTATCCAAAATAATTAGAAAATATATCAGAAAATGAAAAACAAAAGGGCGTCCAAAAGGTAATTAATCCGCTTAATTAAGAAGAAAATAATATTTCAAAATTCATATATATATCTTTTCTCTAATAAATGAAAAAGTTTTGTCATCGACCAAACAGACGTTAAAACGAAAAGTTAAAGCAAAAGAAAGAAAAGAAAGAAGATATGATGAAAAAGCGTAAAAGTGAGGGAGAAAATAGAAACTAATATTATACTTTCAAGAGGAACAAGAGCTTTGGATTCATCAGGCTTGTCTTCCGGAGGAGGAATCACAGATTTCTCCTCAGCAACATCTTTCGGAGGTTCAACAGCTTCAGGTGCCGGAACCGGAGCCGAAGGAGGTTCGGATGGAGTTTCGGATTCAACCTTCTTAGGGTCCTCCTCAGCCATATCGCTTATCCAGAGTTGGAAACTGATAGTGGAAAAGAGAAAGGAAACTGATAGAGGAAGAAGAACTTGAAGAGGAGAAGATGAAGAAAGTAACAAGAAGTGAGCAGTGAATAGTAGAGAGGGTGAGAGAGATGGTTGAGATATTATAGTTGAAAGTGCGAAACTGTTTCGCGAAAGACTGAGCTATGGGTATTCGTTGTGCGCTGGCAGAGAGCGACTGTTTCCCGCATTTGTTTATATTTTCAGGGATAATTCTGTAATTTGAAAGAGTATTATTCATTTATTTTTTGTTTCCCGAACGACATCTAGATGAGATCTGCTTGAACGACGTCGTCTCCGATTATCCAATTTCAAAAGATTCATTCACATCACACCGCACCCATCTACAGATTCTTCGTGATTCGTGGTTGTGACGGAATCTCTGTGGGCCAGCTTGGGAAGTCCCTAATTAAGTAATTACCCATATCCCCCGCGTACACTGATGCACATTATTCAACTTTTAATTTTGAAATTATTTTTACACTTTTTTTTCCCTTTCAGATAGATGACTTTTACAGTCTTAAAGTGAAATTAAATTATTGTAAGCTATAAATCCAATAAAAGTAAAAAAAAAAATTACGAATAAAAAATGAAAAAAAAAATCTAGGAACTGTTGTCGGGTGAAATAAGTACAAGAGCAATTGCATTCTCATGGTCCCTGAAAACATACAACAGATTGCAATGTTCAAGTGGCAGAAAATTGTCTTCGCTGGCAGATTACGAAATTACAATATGACATATATTTATAATATACATATCATATCCCATTAATATCTGAGATCATTTCTTTTCTTTTCCTTTCTTTTTTCTCATTTTTAAATGGAACAGATTTTGATAAAGAAATTATTTATATTGAACTCAATTCATTAATCATATTAAAAAAATTAATTTTATAGTCAGTTTTATCATTTATATAGATAACGAATAGTGGTTATGGTGAATTTTACAGTAAATTAAGATTATTTTTCTTATATATAAGGTAATATCAGCTAATTAATTGATAAATAATTAATAAGAAATAGGCATATTTGTACTTAGACCATTTACTAAACAAATAATACTGTCCTCTCCTCCATAGTGTTGTACTTGTATCTACTACTCCCTTTCTTTGTCATTTGAAGCAGTTTCTCTGATATATGTTGCATACTTGACAAGCGCAGGTCGACAATGGTTGGCCTACTAATAAAGAAGCAGGCATTGCAGTTAATGAGATCAGCGAGATTTATGCAGCATTATTACAATAAAATTATTTTCAAGGGCGCCTTGCATGGTCAACTGGTACTTGAATCTTTTGACAGAACTAAAGCCACCATACCCCAGTTGATTGAAAATTTCTTGTTCATTACGAATTAATAATAATATATTGTGACGTAAAAAAGCTATTTTATAAATACTTATTTGGGGAATTGCACCCATCCTAAATCTGGGTTCATGATACATTATATACTAATCAATTTGGCACGTGCGGGAAATAGTGATAATATTGTAAATATTTATTATTTTTTATAAAATAAAAATTCATTAGTTTATTAAGAAATGTTCATTATGAATAAACTAATTATTGAAAAACATTCATTATAAATAAACTAAAGTTCATTAGTTTATTAGTAAAAATTCATTAGTTTATTAAGAAATATTTATTACAAATAAAATAAATGTTCATTAGTTTATCGAAAAAGATTCATTACAATTTACGAATAAACTGAAAGTTTATTATAAATAAATTAAATAAGGTTGTAAAATCCAGCCCGAACAATGAATGTAGAAAAACAGAAGGTCAAAGGTTTAAAGTTGGGGTCGAAGTGATGTGATAAAAAAATTTTCAAAATATAATACGTATCATATATTTCATGCATAATAAAATGGGAAAAATACTTATGCTATACATATTTCATAAACAATAGTATGTTTGAGATAATATTTATAATTAAAATTAATTTATAATTATATTAAAAAGATTTACTCAACATAATATATTTATATTTATTACTTCAATAAATAATAAAATTAAATTATTCATGTAATTTATATTTTTAAGAATTAAATAGTTAAATTACATAAAAATATCGATTCATTTATTAATTAGAATAATTTAAAATATAACTTATAAAAAATTTATTATAATATATATTAATAATAAAAATATAAACCATCAATTTCAACTAGATATATAAGTTCTCGAATAATATGAGTAAATTAAAATTAATATATAACTTTATATTTTTAAATATAGAATAGGAAATAATTTTTAAATATTTTATTAGAGTATCAACTTTGTCAATTAAAAAATTTCATACTTCTAATAGCAATCAAAATGATTGATTTAAAATAATTTATATGTAAAATTTTATAATGTTGTATATAACATAAAAAATATATAAATACTTGAATTCAACTTTTCCAAATATACGTGAACAATTTTATACATAATTAATATAGCAAGAAGTATCATTACTTAATTATATATATAATTCATTTCTAAATTTAAATAATTTTTTATTAACAAAAATAGCTTAGAATAAATTTTTTAAGAATATGTATTATAGATATAAATATGTATTATTAAGAAATAAAATATAATAGCTAATATATATTTATATACTTTGAATATAATACATAATGAAATAAGTGGTTAGAGATAGTCAAATTAAACAAAGAGGACAGAGTTCAAATCCCGACTCATGCATTTCAAGCAATTTTTCAGAATTTCGCAAGCTTTTCTAAAAACCGGCCAAACCGGACGAATCCGACTAGGTTGATCGGTTTTTGGTTCAACTGGCCAGTTCATCGGTTTTCTGGCCGGTTTATATACCATCCGAATTGGACCTTCAAAACCGACAGACCTAAGAACTGGTTCCAGATTAAACCGGTTGAACCGGCTGAGCCGATCCGATTTTAACAACTATGGTTGAAACCTCATTAAAAGTATAATTTTTGTAATTTTAATGAGGGTAGAGGTTGTCACTTATCAGAGCATGGGAAGAAAATGAAAATGAGTATTATATATTAATGAGAAAATGAATTTAATATGAAACATTCAATGATACAACCATTCAAACAGCATACTACCATTCACATGTTCAGTGGTACTCAATTATAAGCTCTTATAAATATATATAAAGAAACTCACATTCATGTTCAGTCCTTTGAATTCTTAACAATTTTTCTTCTAAAAAATCCAATCTTTTTATCTCTGTTATATGTTGAAAATTTGAGTTCTCTATGTCACAGATCCATGGGAGAGTCTTCAATCTGCATTAACAATCCTTTATTTCCATATCTATATGTGTTTATGCTACATCGCGGTTTTTCATTGCGGTTTTCGATTATCTGATGACCCTTAGGAGGGAGGATTGGCTTACTTATGTCACCTTGATTCCCGTAGGTACTGGAGTTATTATTGCCAGCGGAGTATGTGTTTACTTTTCTTAATTTCATTTCTATTTTACATAATGAGAGTTTTAGTTTTGTGAATTGTGGAAATGGGTTTGCTTGGATTGGTAATTGGTTTGAATTATAGCTTTTTATGTTGATTTTCTAGCTATTAATGATCGCTAGGAAGATATGATAATTCAATTACTATTTGTTGAACTGCTGATGGAATTTAGTTAATTTTCAGAGAAGTAATTTAACGTTTTAACTGTATATATATACATTTACATTTTTTGCAGAATACGATTGAAAATCAAGTAAAAATTTGTTTGAATAATGAATAAAAGTTATTATATTTCATTGCACTATATTTGGAGAGCTTTTAAGACTTAATTTCAAGTACAATTTTAACATTTAAAGAGTTTATTTCATACTTGTTGAAATTCTATTTTGATTTTGTGTTTTACAATTAACTTTATTTTGTTTCATGGCTGCGACTAGGTCCATTGCCCACAATGCATTTTCTGGAATCATCCCTAAGGAAATTGGAAACTTGAAAGATCTAACCTTTTTGTAAGATTACCTATCCTTTATTAAATTTCAATTACATCGAAAATTCACATTCTAATATACTATCTTATTATTTATAGCAATATATGATTGTAAAAGTATGATTATTCTCATACGAATTCAATCTCTTTTAGCTAAATAACTATTAGGCATAAATATAGTTTATAAGTTAATTTTGTATTGTAAGTACAGTTTGTTGTACATGATATTAAGCCCTGTTTAGGGCTGCCAAGTGGCAGAAATTGATTATGATGAGCTGGTAAGAGAATATAGGGTGGTTTTTGTAGCTGAGCATTCTGTTATGCCTTGGGATTAGTAAACTTCAGAATAAATAGTGTTTTGGGAAGGGAGTTAGGCATATGAGTATTTTTTGGTGGGTCTTAGGTTGGGAGAGCTTCGAATATCTCCTTGGGAGAGCTTAGAGACTCTTGAATATCTCCCTACTTTGTTTACATTCAGTCCTTTCCATCTTATCCATCAATATATTTACCTCCATATCAATGTTATTTGCTGCTATTGTTGGCTTATGCTATGTGTGTTTGCTTGTGAATTGCAGGAGGAAGTTTGGGTCCTAATATTGCTATCAAAGCAAGTTTGATGGTTGGAAAGAGATGGATTTGGTCATAAACAAGATGGATAGGATTATAATGTTATTGGATAAACTTAACAAGTTGACGAAAGATTCAACTAAGGTAGAGACACCGACGGAGTTGGAGCCGAAACCTACCGTGCCTAAATTTCCTCCGAGTTAGAGAAAAATTGATGGAATTAGTATTGTGTAGAGCACCAGTTCATAGTATAGGCATGAATTTCCGGAGTTGATTCCACTGAAGGAATCTAAAATTTTTGCAGAGATGACAAAGGAAGAGAAGAACAAGCTCTTACACTGTTAAACAACAATAAAGTTGATGAAATCTCACGAGGATGGAGAGGGAATGTTTTGAGCGTAGATGAATCCATCGAATCTGAGCAAGAAGCTTCCATCAACAACAAACAAGATGTCCCAGACAAGGATGATCAAGCCATTGCGGCTGCTGCGATGGATAAAAATGGTAAGGATATCTCCACTTTTGCTAAAATGGAAGGTAAAGTTGATGAAGATGTTGAGAAGACAGAAATGGAGGTTACAACTGAAGAAGAAAAAAAACAAATGTAGAGAGACAAGTAGAGGAAAGTGGACACTGAAATTGAGATAAGCCAGCCGGTCATCCTCGTCAAAAGTTCTGCTGTGAAGAACTTTGCTCCTTTCAAGAGTAGTACAGTAGGACACTTTGCCGAGACCTACAACATGAAGAACAACTCAGGTAAACCACCTGGATCCATTAGGCATTGGGCTGAGAATGGGCTTAGTATTGCTCTAAAATTACCTGAGCCCAGCAAGCAGTTGTGTGAACAATCCATT
This sequence comes from Balakata baccata, assembly GCA_949630135.1. Taxonomy (NCBI): domain Eukaryota; kingdom Viridiplantae; phylum Streptophyta; class Magnoliopsida; order Malpighiales; family Euphorbiaceae; genus Balakata; species Balakata baccata. The sequence goes on from CATIWF010031772.1 coordinate 58,961, forward strand.
TCTACATCGAAGATGGGATTTACATTTCCACAAAACTCCGTTTCTTCCTCGGCGCTAGTTTTCTTTTTTCCTCTGATGCTACAACTCTCCTGGTCCAATATGTCTCCTCCTTCCACTAACTGCTCTGTCTGATATCTTTCCCCACCGAAGCCCCCACCATCGGGACCTCCGTTTCCTTCACCCCTTACAACATTCTCTATTACGGTTCTTCCCAAGAATTCTTAAGGCTTAGTATCATATGGTGAAGGTTGGTTTAACTCAGTGAAGCCTACTGATAATAAATTTGTTGATCACATTGGTGATAACACCCATCTATCATATCTTGATCTACTTTCAGCAACCAGAACTCTCGAGCATCATACTATTAATAACAAATTTTGTAATGTTCACAACCTGTTTGTTAAAATTTATCAATACACCTTTGGTCTTAGGAAGTCCCTTATTCTATCATATTCCGAGACCGTGATTTTTCCAACTCTATATCTAGTAGCATAAATGAATTACAGAGTAAACGGAGTGGGAGGTAAATTTCATATTAGGAAGGAGGATTACACCAATTCAGTTAATCTTAGTATCACAAATGAGCATATTGGGTTGATTGATGGTTGCAGTGGAAGGAATATACTGGTTGAGGTTATAGCTATTACTGAATTTTCCAACTCCGCTTTCGACCTTGAGGATAAGGTGCAATTAATTGTCCTATTTGATCGGCCTAATAAGATGCTAAGTAGAGGGTACCAAGATCAAATTAATGAAGCATACAAATTTCTTCCTCTTGGTTATCAGGTTGGATTGATTTATGGTGTCATATGTTTTGGTACTACAAATGGTCTGATCGCTATCAATTTTTAGGACAGGGGCTTGCTATCCAACAATTCTCTTTGAACCCAATAACATTAGTCTTTACCCAATATAGCAATGACAAAGATATTGAGATGAAAGGGAGGATTGATGTCGACAATTACTTATCCTAGGCTGTTCATGAATGCTATGCTTCATCAAGATACATTATCAAGTTCTAGGATCCAAGGAAACCAGAAATAGTAGTGATTGATTTCATACTCTCTGAAGTTGAAACTAACCTAGAAGGTGGTACCCTAATAAAGCTTTCACGATGGTTGTTTCAGAACTTAGTTTTAATTGTGAAGCAAGCACGTATCGTGACTATGACAATCGCAGTAATGAACGTTGTTGGTTATAGTATTATTGGCAGTTCTGATTCTTTTGTTGTGCCAATAGCATCTCCAAAGCCTCTAGTTGCTTTGTTATATGGTTCTCAACCTTGAGGATAAGGTTGGTCTTTGGACGGTCGGTAATGTTAAGCCCCATTTAGGGCTGCCAAGTGGCAAAAATTAGTTATGATGAGCTGGTAAGAGAATATAGGGTGATTTTTATAGCTGAGCATTCTGTTAAGCCTTAGGATTAGTAAACTTCAGAATAAATAGTGTTTTGGTAAGGGAGTTGGGCATGGGAGTAATTTTTGGTGGGTATTGGGTTGGGAGAGCTTAGGGGACTCTCGAATATCTCCTTGGGAGAGCTTAGGAAACTCTCGAATATCGCCTTGCTTTGTGTACATTCAATCAATTCCATTTTATCAATCAATATATTTACCTCCATATTAAAGCTATTTACTACTATTGTTGGCTTGTACAGCGTGTGTTTGCTTATGAATTGTAAAAGGAAGTTTGGGTCCTAACACATGATTTTAGTACTATTCTATTTCTTATTTTTGGTCCCTCTCATATAGTTTATTGCTCTAGTAAAAGCTTCAAAGCACTTGATATTATTAGATCATATACTTATCATGAAATGGAACCTTCAAAGAGCTGTATATGAGGCACTTGCCCTACTATCCTTCCAAAATCTTAATGGTAAGTGTATATAAATGTCAACTTGAGCAGACACATAGTGCGCCACTATCTTCACCTTTAAATCAAAATAGTAACCCATAAAGTTAAGCTTGTCCAACTTTGTGTTACCTTTAGCTTGGATAAACTTGTAACTAAACAACAACATAGTGAAATCTATCTAGTTAAGAAAATTTTAGAAGATAAGCATGAGCTTGATAGTTGGCACATTGTAAATACAAATTCTGGCAGCTTATAATATCATACAGATAAAGTGATCAATGTTTATGTATCTATTCTAGTTTGTATGTACATATATCATATGTATCTTTATATTCTTATTTTGGGGCTATGGATAACGACAAAAAATTTGAAATCTGCAAATGACTTTATGGGCATATTTATATGCAACAACACAAATTATACATGCATCAGATATTATATAAATATGTTCATCAGGTCCTATCTTCATTAAAATAATGTTAATTTTCTTTAACTAAGGGATAATAGCATATCTTGAATTCAAGATCATCCTTATACTCAATTTAGAAATTGCAACGGTGTCAAATTAATTATAGAGCTAGAAATACGAATAGTGTTCAACTTTAAGTGCTAATCCATTGAAGTGGAAATATAATGGTTTTGATGAGCAGTTACTCTTAAAAGTGCTGAAAATTATATGATTGAGTTGTACTTGAATGGTAGACCAATCTGTAAATTAAACATTGTTGGGTCCAGTATAGTTGTTTGAATAAGTTGCTATGGTTATGTTCTTAGAGCGTGAAAAAAAAAATTAAATTACTTAAAAATAACCAAAATTAATTCTGAATGATGGTAAGATTTTTATTAGAATGGAGTCACTAGTCAGAATGTCCACTCATGTTCCGTTCTGGTACCCAGATGATGACCCAGTAGATACTTATTCTTTTCTTATTACTGGCCAAAAGGGAACCAAGCTTTCATCTATTTGGGTTTATAATGTGTGTTACTGCTACAACTGCAACTGCAAGGGCACTTAAGTCAGTGCTACAGGTATGTCCTGCTATTGCAATATCTTCTTCTGGTTTATTTGTTTCCCCAAACACTTCTTGATGTTGCCATACAAGACTTGCACGTACTTTCATGTACTTTCAAGAGTGATCCTTAGGAATGCAATACTTTTTTCTGCCTGAGTAATAGGTAATGTGGCTGGCATCATTCAGGGACTTAGATGTGACATCAGTTGATTGGAGAGTTCTTCAACTCTAATCACTTTCATAGAGTAATTGTTTGTTGGGACGATTTGGAGTCCTAGAGGATATCTTTTGCAGAGCTGATTATTAACATGCTGATTTTGTTGAATGTGCAAATGGGTAGAAATGGAACTCTAAACTCTAAATCATTTTTGTTTCGGTTTTTTATGATCTTCGTATGAGATTTTTATTAAAATGGTATGCATGATTTGACTCTATCGTCTTCGTATGAAATAGACTCGAGTATTTCTTTTCTTTTTGCTTCTGAAATTAGGTACACTCTTACTAATCTTATAGTAGGATATATTTAAATTAACATGTTATGAAATCTTAATTATTAAAAAGTATTATGTTTTTTGCTTACTGTTGAGCTTGAAGTCAAATATTGCTTATGTTAAGCATTATCTTACAAAGCATACCCTTTTTATTTTGTATTTTACAGGTTAACAAGAAGTTCACATAATGAATATTAATGTACTTGGTTAATTTTTTAGACAAGTATCAAATGCTCTATGTATCTAGAACTCACACTTATTGTATTTTTAGTAGGCGAATATAAAGGATTCTATGAGAGATAAACTCTTACAATTTTTTATTTTCTGATTTTTCATGTATACAAGTCCTATACCTTTATAAATATTAAGGAGTGGAAAGATTAGAGATATGCAACTCTTATAATCTTGAATATTTTGATTATAGTAATGAATAAAAATTTTCTAATTTTTGATTTTTTTTATATCATTACTATTTGGTGCAATTACAATATATATATATAGCTTATCTTTTAATGAGGAGAAAAAGTAGAAATAATGAGAGTAACTCGTAGCTGAAAAAAAATCAATGACAGGAGACATATTACAATAATGACGGGAAAATATCGTGGTTATAAACTTTTTAAGGACAGGAATATAACTGTCATTAAATATTTTTAACTAGGAAAGAATTACTAGTGGACAATGATGGAAAATTTACCATTATTAAAAGTCTTTTACAAGGGTTTTTACAATTTAACAACAAGATTTACCCTCGCTATAGAGCGATTTTCTTGTAGTGCGACCCGTGCTCAATTGTGGAGCTGAAGTGCATGACCTATGCTGAAGTGCACAACCCGTGGCATGTCTGGATGAAATTTTTAGGGCACTGAGCATGACCCATGCTCGGTGTCAAGCATATAAATACCCGAGCTTCTCTATCATTTGGTCATAATTTCATTTCCATCCATACCCACTTGAGAAAAACCCTAGATTCATCTTCTTCTTCTCTCTAAAAACTAACCCACTTATAAATTCACTCAAAACACTTGAATTTATCATCATCAAAATGAGGAAATCAACTCTTGGGTGTGATTTGAGGAGAGAGAAACAAGTTTGTGCAAGAGAGAAAAGAAGAACAAGAAGACCCAACACCAAATCTGGCCCTAGAGGGCAATTGAAGGGGGTTTTGGTAAGTTTTATACTACTTTAACTTCTTTGATCCATGAATTTCTTTGATTTCTCCTTCTTGCTAAAGAAAATAGAAAATCTACAAAGTTAGGGGTTTAAGACCGAAATGGGGGTAAGTGGAGTAAGATCTTGTGATTTAAGGTTAATCCATGTCTAAAAGTGTGATCTTGAGTTTATAATCTAGTTTTTGGTGCACACCTTTGGGTTGGAAGAGTACACGTTTATGAGACAAGTTTCGGGTTAAGAGTCTCATTGATGTAAGTCTTTGTGCTAAAATGGTATATACAGTGTTTTAGGCTTAGGCGTGGAAGGAAAACAACAACCTCAAGGAGGAGACCGAGCTTGATCCGGCACATAGAGGTCAAAGAGTACTTTTTGTAAAGATTTGTACATATTTTCTTTACAATCTTCATGGGTGCATTGTATGAATGTTTGTGAAAATGCTGGATAATGTCTTATGAATATTGATTAAAGAACATTAATGGTACTAATTAATGTGATCGTAATTAATGAAATGGAATGTAGTAATGACACATAAATGAGGTTAAATGAGAATGGCAGAAAGGTAATGGTTGTTGAAAATGGTTGTGAATATGAGCATTGGCATTAAATGCTCAATTATGATGATGTGAATTGACAATTTGTTGTGATGTGTCTACATAGGGCTTTTAGGCATGGAGAAAAATAGAGTTAAATATGGTACTATATTAGCAGGTCAATGTGACTTAAGGCCCAGTATTTATGCGCCATTAATCATTGTTGTAAAGGACTAAGGTGGCTTGAGGCCTATAATTGGCGCTATTAGTCTTACTGATTGAGGTGGCTTGAGGTTCGATAGTTGGGCACTCTCAACTAGGGAAACTTTGTAGAGCTTAGAAAAGAATATTTGAAACTTGCGAATATGGTTATGCTATATGTTATGAAATAATGGTGATTAAATTGTAATGATAATGTATGCTTGTGGAATGTTTTATGGTACTAAAGGCAAGGTATACGATAAGTTTGGTGGGTTACATATTTACATACATATATAGATTATATATTTATATGTACTGCTAAGTAAGGTTTACTTAGCATGTGGATATTTTGTCTCACACATAAATTGTGGATAGCTTGAAAAGTTGATAAAGAGAACAAGCTGCTGAAGAGAAAAGGGACAAACTTTGGAGTTGGTGATATGTTCGTTTCTTTTCTTTGATTTTGATTTTTGTAATTCATGATGGGCGTAGTTATATTTATACATGTCTTGGGCATTAAGTACATATAAACTTATAATTTTTCACATATTTTGAAAAGTTTATAAAGTTTTGACCAGTAAATGTCAATATATTTTTTTGGATAAAATTATGGATATTTTAATTCACGCATGTGTGGATATTTCATTTTTTTTCAAGACACCATGGCTATAGTTCATTAACAGATGTTAAATTTATCATGTTTTGAAAGTTATGCATAGTGATAATCTTCCGTAAAATTAGAGAAAATTCTAATTATATGGTGGATGTTATATTTTGGTATCAGATACTAGGGTTTAGGCAGTTCTAAACCTAAGTGGGGGTATGGATATATCATGCGAACCTAGTTTGTCGTGTACAATTCTCACAAGTGCTTGTTCAATCAACTCTTAGGTATACGAGCACTTTTCTAACATAAATTAGACAATCACCTTATCGCCTTTGGGTAAAGTCCACACGTCTTTAGCACAAGTAACTCCTCACTTTTTAAACACTTCACCTTGTACACCTAATTATAAATTCAGGTAACTAAATTTGAATTAACTTGAATAACACAAATTCAAAAGGCATATCATGGACTATAAATAGAATGATTCCCAAAAAATAAACTTAACAAGAAGCACGAAATGATGACAAATAATATAAAATTCAATCTCTTAGTAAAACATTCTATTACGTGCTTCTGATCAAAACATCCATGAGTTTCCTAATAATTTTACAAAGAAAAGAGACTAACTACAAAACACTGAACATGTTGGTTTTAGAGTCCAATTCAATAAGTTGATATGTATAATAAATCCTTTTGTTGTTTTTGCATTAAGGAAGACTGCACATTCTTCATGGATTAAATATACAATTTATGTAATATTTTTTAGCTAAAGAATTTATTATATACTAATTAAATTGATGATTGCCATAAAGCATCTATATCCTCAGTAATCCTAAAATATTTAATCCTAAAATATTGTTATATATTTAGGCTTAATTGATACATTTAAGCAATAAAAGCATTACTATGTGCAACAAACAAACAACTCATCAGTATAACCTTTTAAAATAGTAGCTAATGCAAAATAGTGCCCATGAAAACCAAAAATAGTATAAAGAACAAAAAAATAGTAATGATCATTCCTCTTATTTTGATATCATTGCAAACCTCTGTGAATTTCACTTACAGTTCTCCAATTATATAATTTATAACAATTCGGTACCTATAAGATTATTTGTAACATAAAAGTACTTCAATTATCTAACTCGTAACAACTCGATACCTAAAAAATTATTTGTAACACAAAGGTACCTCAATTTTTATTTTGTAACACAAAAGTACCTCAACTTTTATTTTGTAACTAAATAGTACTTCTGTATTAGAATGTTAGTCTCCTAACATAAGTATGATGTAAAATATCCACATCAAATAAATTTTAATAAAAAAAAAATTTTGTATTACAACTAATTTTGTTTTTATTAAAATTTATTTGAACATTTCATATTATACTTCTTTTAAAGAGATTAAGAAGTGTTTGAAAGTGCTGTTAAGTATTTCAAAATCAGGTTTTGAATTTTTTTATTTAATTGACTAATTTTTTTTAATTTTTTTGAATTATTTTTTTCAAATATAATTTTGAAAAAAATATCTATTTATCTGTATTTATCAAAAATAGTTTTCAAAACTCAAAAAAATTAAAAATACAAATTTTTTTATATAAAAAACTTTTTTTCCAAACATAATGCTAAATGAACTCTAATAATTGAAGACATATTTACTATTTAGTTACAAAATAAAAGTTGAGATATTTTTGTATTACAAATAATTTTTAAAATACTAAATTATTACAATTTATATAATTAGGGTACATTTATGTTACAAATAATCTTTCAGGTACCAAGCTGTTACGAGTTAAATAATTAAGGTATCTCTGTGTTACAAATAATATTTCAAATACCGAATTATTACGAGTTATATAATTGAAAAACCGTGGGTAAAATTCACCAGCAATATCAACATTATGTGCTTCGCCATCATTGTATAAGACTGCAGGTGGTTGGGTCTCATCATCAGAATTTACTAGACTAGCTTCCATTATTTATGCATCATTAGGCTTTTGACTAATTAAAATATCACGAAGGCGTTTGCCTCTTGCCATGATACAATTAATTCTACCGAATTATATCAAAACTATAACTAAACTTTTCTCATGATCATTATCTATGTACAACAAATATTGCCATAAAATTTAATTTTACTTCTTGGATATCTAAATAAAAAAAAAAAAAAGGGAAATCTTACCTATGTTTTCGTAGAACTTTGCCAAATGAATTCCAGTGAAACAAATGGCCAATAAAGGGGAAGATGATAAGTTGTTTATTTGAAACAGGAGACTGAAAAAATTAGAGAAAAGTGGGACAAATTGCCGCCTAAAATAAAAAAAAATAAATTTCTTTTTTTTTTTTTTTCAAAATAGAGCAATATGATGGATAACTATCATTTAAATGCACTAACAAAATAGAAAAAATGACAGTTTTTTGTCTTCTCTATGGGGGCACCAAGAACAAATGGGTCAACAAAATTTTAGATATGGTCGGATTAATTATAGCATCAAATATTCTCTTTTTTGTTACAATTTGGTATCAAATTTTTTAATTATTATAAATTGATATCAAATTTTTTATAAATATTGCAATTTTAGTAACAATCTTCATAATTGTTACAAATTGATACCAGAAATGTTATGTCGTTCTATTATCCACGTCCGATTTATTTCCTTATAAAATACAGTCAAAACAGCGACATTTCCAAAGGTTTGGTATGTCAATCTATAATTTTCAATTTTTCTTTAATTTTTTGGAAACGTTGTCATTTTGAGTGTGTTTTTATAAGAAAATAAATCTAACATGAATAATAAAATGACGTGATATGTCATGTCATCTTTTTAGTGTCAAAAATTGAAAATTGATAGCAAATTGTAATATTTATGAAATATTTGATACTAATTTATAACAATTAAAAAATTTGGTACTAAATTATAACAAAATTTAAAAATTTAGTACTATTTATGCAATTAGCCTAGATATAGTCAATAAAGCTTTAGTCCTTATTTTTTAACAGCTCAAATAATAAAAACTATATTAGAGTCATTTTTGTACATTTAATATACTCTACCAATAGAAGAATTCATAAAATTGAACATAATAAAATAAAAAATTGAAAGATTCTATTGAAATTATTCTCTTGGACATTTACTGAAAAGCTAATCATAGCTTCTTAGCTTTAGTCCTTATTTTTTAACAGCCTTTTTCTTAAAAGCAAACAAGAAACTCTCAAATCAAAATTACTTATTTAATTATAAATTTAATTAAAATTGAAGTAATTATATATTTTTCTCTTTCCGTAGGTTTTAATATAGTAAAAAATGTATATAATAATAAGGCTGAATTCCCTTTTTAATTCTGAATTTTTTCTGTTTCAACAAATCGAACATCATCTTATCATAATTATAAAATAATATACATACTTTTCTATTTTATTTAACAAATCTAGCATCTAAAGAAAAAAATATCATGGATACCTACAAGAAAACTGAAATTTTTAAAAAATAATTAAAAATACGAGTCGATCAGTTAAAATGATGAGTCAACAAAGCCAATTTACTAAAAAAAAAATCACCAACTTTGATATTTTTAACAATTTTAATTCTAAATGTCCATAATCACAAAAGAGTATTCAATTTTTACTATTTTTCAATAACTATACAATAAAAATATCACCTTTTTCTTTCACTTTTCCGAGCGACCAAACAAAAAATTTACCGTCATTCCCATAAATTTCTCTTACTTAAAAATTGAGGATTGTTACGCCATAGATTTCTACTCTGTTGGCTAACTGTATCCTTCATTTCTTAGCTGAGCATCTCTTCCTTATGCTAGAAAAAGCCCTAAAGATGCAAACCCCCGAACCCATATTCGTTCTTCTGATTTTTATTAATGTAGCAGCTATAGTGACTTCCAAATTTACAATCAAACCATGCTCCAACAACGATTCCTTTACTGCTCTGCTTGGCTACACACTCTACACGGATCTCAAAGTCTCTAAAGTAGTGCCCCTCTTTTAAATTGACCCCACAGTTCTTCTTTTTCTTTCTAAAATTTTTTCAGAAATTTCTCTTACCCCAGCACTTGTTTCTCACCACAATAACCACAAAAATCCTACCGTAAACCTATTATTATTGTCAAAATACTCATGCCAAATCTGAAGAGCTATAAGGATTTTCAATAATTTCTTTTTTTTTTCTTAAAAAATAAAAAAATTTCCCTCTAACAGTACATATTCTAGTTTCAGTTGCTAACTCAAAATGGAGCTGGAGAGAGCTATGTCTTCCTCGGTGAAGTGCTTTAGGACAGACTCAGTGCAGGGAGTGGGTGGCATGACCTCCTGGTGTGGTTTCGGCGAGGCACAGTGCACAGGTGTTAAAGTGGCTAAGCTTGGCTTCTATGAGGTTCAGAACAATGGAGCTGCTGCTCAGAAGGAACAACAGCAACAATTTTTGTTTGGTGTCTCTGAAAATTTTTGAGTTATATGAAGGAGGATGAATTAAGGGACGAGAGAGAGAAAGTGTCGGGAGAATAATAACAATAGAAGAAAATTGTTAATTCCATATTAAAAAACAATAGAAATGAAAAACTATCTGAAATCTGTGTTCTACACAGTTTTGTTAAAATAAATTCGTCTTGCTATACTAGTATTTAGGATAACCAGCGATTGTTTTTTAGGATACAACAGATTTCAAGTAGTTGTTGAAGATACAATACTTATTTACAACAACACTTACTTATAGCGAACTATGAACTTGTCACACTCTCTATAACTTGAGTAGAAGAAGAAAAAAAAAGAAATAGATTCTTCAACAAGAATCAAAGTAAGCACTAAAAAAATTCTCAAAAAATTCAAGCTAAAACCACCTATTTATACTAAATGGAGGAGACATGAGATTAATTGTGATTAATTTTCTTTAAAAACTGTCAATAATGTCTTTGTAACGCTCAAATAATAGTGAAATTAATATTTAAAATATCAAAAATTGAAATTCCAAAAGATAAGAAGCTTAAAAGACCATTCTGAAATACAATCCACACAGGAGTGTGGATTTGTCTTGCACACATTGCAGGCACAACGACACGGACGTGTCAGTGGCCTGGCCGTGTAGATCCACATGGGCAGCACACGGGCATGGCAGACTGCTGGCTATGTGGATCAACACAAAAGTTTTGCCAAATTTTCCAGAAATAAAAAAAAATATTTGTAAAAATTGAACTTGTTTAGGACCATGAGATTTTGGCCCGATATTCGTATACGCAGGTCGTACACCCACGCATTGGCCTATCTCGGATCATGGATTTGCATCCCTCATATGCCTGAGCGTGGAGAGAGAGCCTTCTATTCTACTTTTCTTACCCAAGTAAGAATGCATCTCTATATATAAATATAAACACAACTTTAATTTTTAGTGATGTGGGACAAGCTTCTACACATTCACTTTTCGCTTTTAATCTCCTTACCAAGGAACTTACTTTGAGCTTTAATTTCTATTCACACATTCTCCATTTTGAGCATATGAATACATTAATTCATAGTGCTCATGTCAAGGAATATATATCCGGGTCTTTCTTCTAAAATCGAGTTGTGGAACACACCCAAAATATCCTCTCAAAATGGCTCATAATCACAATTTTTCCAACAATCCCCCACATGAATAAAATTGAGCGAAAAAGTAAGACGAACAAAATCTTACTACGTGATAGAGTTTGACGATTAAAACCTGCACAGAATAGGTAGGTGTTACTCTTTGAACATTCCCTTATAAAAGTATATTTAGTTTACCCACTGTCGAGTTGACATGATATCATTGAACTGTTCAGTTTTCTCGAGTAAATATGATACACTCCACACATGAATCTTTCTTGATAAAATTTAGTTCTCATTATTATGTTCATTTTGGCCCTGAATATCTACTTGGTTTTGCAAGAGTTTTTGAAAAATTGAATTTTAATACCTTCTCCTTTGAAGCGGCCCCACTTCACTCCCACATAGGTGATACCTTATACAAATGTATCATTAAAAGCATAGTTTAAGCTCATTTCCAATATTCACTTGATATATCCCCCACAGTGATCTTTCCACGTCTTTACAATTAGGTTGTCCCATTGAACCTAGATCTTGGGATCTCCAATCAACTAGGTTGGATTTTCCTTTGTATCGACTTATTATACTCTTACGGGTTTAAGTCTTATTCCCCTTGATGATTTATCAATTTGCTCTCGATTTAACCATTTGGTTAGCGGATCCGCAATGTTATCTTTTGATTTTACTTAATCAACAGCGATAACCCCTGTTGAGAGCAGTCACCTAATGGTATTGTGTTTATGACGAATATGTCTAGACTTACCATTATACATGTTACTCTGTGCCTTTCCAATTGTGGATTTGAAGGGTTTTGAGCATGTATCACATATATATAAAGCAGCGGAAAATAAAATTTTCAAAACCCGAATCAAAGGATTATACATGTGCCAATAAAAACTAATTTAACCAAAGAAAATTCAGAATTTATACCTTTATAATTTCTTGATTTTTCTTCAACTTCTCACCTTTTTGGGTTGTAGCAAACCACAACAATCCAATCTTGGATTGTCTCTAACAATATCCACCCGAAGATGAGAGGATGAAACCACTAGGGAGATGGCTTTAACATACCTCAAAGTGCTAGCAATGGTGTATGTTCATATAAGAACAAAATTAAACTCTTTAATTTTCTTGTTGTCTCCAAAAAAATTTCTTCTCCAAAAACTTTTTCCTTGTCTATTTTCTGTCTTTTGGGGTCCTTTAGATCGAAAAGAAAATCAGAAAAGTAGATCCAAATTGAGAGGAGAAGAATTTGAAGAGGCATGAATAGTGCCATGGCCATTTTAGGCAAATTTATAGGGAGATAAGCATGCTGCTGCGCAGCAGCCCACCTGGGCCTGCAACGCAGGCTCAGCTGGCCTGCCTGGCAGGCCTGCCAGGCCAGCAAGCCCGCGCAGGCTCGCATGGGCCCGTATAGGCCCGTCAACCCCCCGAGCGATTTTTTCCCGCGATCTTATTGCGAACCGACTCAAAATAGTTTTCTCATATTTTGGATCTCATCCTAAGCCATTTTGCTCATTCTTTACATCTCCAAAGCGTGTGACCCATTAGGTTCCCAATTATGTTGGCCACTTAAATTATCAAATAATTTAATCAAATCATGAGCGGTATCTAGCAACACATCATGATCTCCAATTGACCGAAAAGTCAATGGTTTGACTACGAACCTTTCCATAAACAACAATATGTGCAACTCGTCCTTTCACCATTCTATACCCCACTCGGTTCAGAGCATGGACTATGTGTCAGCTCCCGCTAGACTGGCTACGTCACACCTAACCCAAGTGATTTTAGATCTTGTCACTGAGACTCATTACTCAATTAGACATGTCACAAAAGACCATCTTCATGACAGTTCCACTCTGGCTAGAGATTCCCGAGTAATGATCCCAACAAGAGGCCGTGGGTATACTCTCCCTCTATCAGGAGCGGTGAATCATCTGTTGGCTACCCAATTACCTTCAAATACCTCAAGCTGTACCCAATCACCACCCTATGAGCGATCTCTATGAGGCAACAAGGAATGGAGTCAAAACACAGAATCAGTATCCAAGATATCCTTGAGTACCTCAAGTCTAAGGATACATTCACCATTGCTATGATAAGACTATCATTGACATTTGAATAGATAATCCATATGATTGTCTCATAAAAGGTCATCCAATGTACTTGACTACTCTTAGCAAGCATCCACATGTTAACGTTGAACATCACATGCTCACAGCTTATGAGATCTACTGCTTGATCTAATCAAGGAGTATAACATGTGCTAGTCTATCCGGATCAACAATGTCCCATCTTGTTAATCCTATGACTAGGGATAATTTAGATACTAACATAATTACACATGATAGGAATCTCATTATCATGAT
>CATIWF010031775.1:0-24941 GCA_949630135.1 Balakata baccata
ATGATATCTCAAGTTCAGATAGTAACAAAGGCCCCAAATAATAATAATATAAATACAAGGTTATAGGTATTGCATTTTTCATCTGAAATCCTTGGTTACAATAATGGAGTCTCTTGTACTAATGAATTTTGTCGGAATACTAAGAGAAGCCTTCAAAATCTTGAGCAAAAATGGAAGAAAAATCATAGCATATATTGCCCTTTTCACCCTTTTCACCCAAACAATCCTTTTCTTTTCCAATTTCTACTCCATTATGCCTGTAATTTATGACCTGTTCATGGAAGAACAGCTGCTTAATATCACTAAACCTGATAGCCCGGAATTCTCCAAAATTCTCACCCATTTAACTAAAGATGCGAAAATCTTCGTTGGGTTAGAATGTGTTTACTTCGTTATCGATGCGGTTGCCTTCTTGCTTTCAACAACAGCCACAATCATTGCTGCTGCTATGTTTTATGGTGGGAAGGCTGAGCACTTGTCGCTAAAGGCTTTGGCGACAAGGACAGTCAGATCATTGCTTAGACCTCTTGTCACCAAACTATACATATACCTTTTTACTCTTGTTTTCATGTTCATTGTTGCTGCAATTTCAATCTTCACAACACTATCCATAAGAAATCCTTCTAGCATATTATTTTCAACCATTTTGATCGGTGTTTTGGCAACAGTTTTTTATCTGTACTTATCTGTAAATTGGATTTTGGCAATAGTTATTTCTGTTGTGGAAAAAAGAAAAGGAATTGAGGCACTAACTAAGGCTGGAGAGATCATTAAGGGCATGAAGCTTCAAGGGTTTCTATTGAATCTTTTGGTCACTATAGTAGTTGTGATTTTCTCATCAGGGGTGAAACTGATTCCTTTGGCTAAATCACAACCCATTGAAATTTCGAAAGGTTTGATTATAGTTTATTGTTCTATTCTTGTAAATATGTACTATTTTGCAGCATTCACTGTATTATACTACATATGCAAGAAGAATCATGGTGAAAGAGTTGAATTGGAAGAAAGTTCTTTGCATGGATATAGTCAGATACCTCCTGTTGTTGATCATGCTCTACCATGATGATCAATAGTTCGGATATAGTTGCTGTGGTTTACATCCTTGTACTAGCAACAAATTTCTCATATATGAAGGTGTTTTGTATGATATATCTAGCTGTATGCTCTCAAGAATATCAATATTACCAATAAACTTTAATTTAATGGTATTGGTGTAATGATCAGGATTGTAAGATTTCTAAGTTTTTTTACTAAAAAATGTTTAATGTTATTATAAATATACCATGTCCTTTTTTGCAATTACTTTCTTTATCGATCAACTAACTAACAAATTAAACAATGACCGAATTTGATCTATTTTCATAAATACACTTCAAACCCATTATAATCAGCAATCAATTTTAATTGAAATAAATCGATGAATTCGATTGGTTATATTGTTGTCAGTGACATGTATGTTTTAGTGCATTCACTTTTTTTTATATATTAAATAATATCAAAAACTTTCTCTTTCTACTTTTGTAAAGGGTTTTGTGCTACATAAATAGTTTTACCCCTTTAGTTTTTAGTAGTTTTGGCTTTTTTTGAGTGAAACAAAGTGGAAGAATAGAAGGATGAAGAGGGAGCACGAATTTGGTTGGAAAAATTAGGGTTTGGAGTTGATGTTGATGAGGAAGAAGGAAGAAGAGTTTTTATACTTTGGTAAAGATGTCACTTTAGTCCCTCCTTGTTTTTGCCAAATATCCACTTAAATCCTTAGATTTTGCTTCTTTCTTATAACGTTTCTTAACTTTGTAACTTTTAATTAAATCATCCATAATATAAATAAAATCCTTTATTAACATTTAAATACCAAATTTAGACTCCGATCATTTTTAATTGTGATAATAAAATACAATAATTATCTGAACCTAAATTATGAGTGTTACATCGTTATGAGGTTTAAGAATATGAGGAACAGGTGCAAGATCCACTTGCTTGAGATGGAGTATGTAAAAATGGCTCAAAGAGGTCTAGACATTAAATTGAGGAAGAAATTATAGGGGATAGAGTTCAGAGATTTCTATGAGATGGCAACTAAAGTATCTGAATATGAAGAACTCCTTAGAGAGGAAAACCATAGAAGGAAAGCAGTCACGGGGACATACTGTCAAGAGGTAATACCTGAATTTGCAATTACTGACCTAATCAATACCGGTTCCTATGTGTGTCCTAAGTTAGTGAAAAAGACTCAAATCCCATGGAAGAAGAATCAGGCCTTAAACAACCAGCCCAAATATACATTTGAAGTCTCTAAGACTAGAAAGATCTTTGACTTCTTGGTCAAGGAAAAATTCATCAACTTTCCTATAGAGTACCAGGCGCCATCTAAGAAGGAACTAAGGGGTAAAACATATAATAAGTATCACGATTCTTAGAATCATAGCACTAACTCTTGTTGGGGTTTCAAAAATGTGATACAAGACAAAATCAATAAAGGAGTACTCAAGTTTCCTGAAAAGAAGGAAGTTATGGTAATTGATGAAGACCCATCCCTACCTATGGCCTCAGTGAATACGGTAGCATTTATTCTTAGGTCCTTTCTGGATGATAAGAAAATAAAGGAAAATGAAAGGTTAACACCCAATCCTAAAATTCGTAAGATTTGGATACCTAAGGAGTTTCTTTTGCACGAAAATCTAAGGGTCTAGGAGCACAAGAGGAGGGAACAGGCCTATCTAAGGCCAGCTTTAGTAAAAATGAGCTGGGGAGTAGATACTCTCCAAAGCATGAAAGAAGATATCAGGCCCACCTAAGGCATGTCCCTAAAAGAGATGTTCTGAGGAGCAGACATTCACTAAAGAAAGAAAGAAAGGCAATAAACACTTAGAGAGTACCTAAGCTCTAAAAGGTATTCAACCAGAGAGGAAAAGTTGTTCACTAAAGAGAGGTTTGTAGTGCCACCTTCAATACCAACGGGTCAACAGTGGTATAGAATCCAACACAGAGAATTCCCTAAAAAACTAACAAGAACTCAAAAAAGAAAGTTATAGAGACAGAGAGCAGTTGAGAAAAGAGAGAAAATCGTCACTGTTGAGGTAAAACTTGAGAAAAAGATAGATCCCATTGGAGAAAACATGAGGAGGAGCTAGAAGTACCAAAAGCAAAGATCGAAAAAACCAAGTTTAGGAGGAAATCTACAGAAGATACAAAATCAGTGGGAAGCTCAAATTAACTATAGCCAAAGCTAAAAACCATCTAGGTAGGTGATGTTCCCATCACTTTCTAATGTAATATTGCTTCACTAACACTTATAGATATATTCAAGTCAAAAGAGGAGGATGGCATCAAGAAGGAAGAAGTAGTGAGCAAGGGCTCACCAGGAGAAAGAACTGTAGAGGTTACTGTCTAGACAACCGAGAATGACCGCCCTCAAAGGGTGATCCTAAAGAAACCTTCACTAGAGACGACTAAGCATATAAGGCCACTATATGTGAAAGCCCACCTTAATGGTAGGCCAGTCTCTAAGGTACTAGTGGACAATAGGTCAGTTATCAATGTGGTGCCCCTAATGACATTATGAGCTCTAAGGAGGACCATTAATGATCTTATCTACACTAAGGTGGCAGTTTCAGCCTTCAGTAGTAAGGTAACTAAGTCACTTGGAGTATTGCCTATAAACATCACCATTGGTAGTAAGACATCTCTTTCTGCTTTCTTTATTGTTGATTCTACTACTAGTTATAATGTCATGCTTGGAAGGGATTGGATCCACACCAATTGGTGTGTTCCATCCTCTCTTCACTAATTTTTGATGTTTTGGAAAGGAAATGATGTAGAGATTGTGTGGGCAGACAAGCAACCTTTTGTTACTTTATCAAGCTCCATTAAAGCAATATACTATGATGACCAATATGGCCCCATCAAGTTCAGAGGAAAGAAGAGGAATGGCTCACCAAAGGCTATATACATGGAAGGAGGAGCCGACTTTGATAAATTTCCAGAAACCACCATCGTGCCTTTTAGGCCAATTGGGGAGCCAATCATTAAGGAGACCAATGATTGAATACAACTAAGAAGAGTTATGGAAACTGTAGCCGTAATATTCAAAATACAAATGCAGTAATTGGTAGATATAGTAGAGAGTGAAGAACTTTATGAAATTGAAGGAGTTGAGGTAATATTTAAAGAAGATCCATATAGAGAGTAAGAAGAAATTCAAATTATGAGCTTGATCTAGCTCCTCCAAATTTCAAGGACAATGGATCACAAGTCCACGACCTACTAGAAGAAATAAATCTCGGCACTTATGAAGAGCTGAGAATTACTTACATAAGTTTTTGACTGTCTCCAAGTCTAAAGAAAGAAATAACAGAGATTCTGCGGGAATATAAAAACTATTTTGCGTAGAGCTATGAGGAAACGCCAGGACTTAGCCGAAATCTTATTGAAAACTGACTCCCTATCAAATCAAAATTCCACCCATATCAATAACAAGTAAGAAGAATGTCCAAACAGGTGGAACTGAAAGTAAAAGAGGAGATAGAGAAACTAGTGAAAGCTAGAATCATAAGGCCGACAAGGATGTACAATGGCTTTCTAATGTAGTTCCTGTTGTAAAAAAAAAAATGGAAAGTTACGTGTCTGTGTAGATTTCAGGGATTTGAACATAGCTACTCATAAAGACATGTATGCGATACCTATTATAAACATGCTAATTGACACCACTATAACAAATGAGATGTTATCCTTTACGAATGGTTACTTTAGCTACAACATGATCCCGATAGCTGAGGAAGATATCCCTAAGACTGCCTTTAAGTGCCCTGGTTCCATTAGGACAAAGAATGCTAGTTCCACATACCAAAGAGCAATGAATACCATATTCCATGATATGTTGGGACACCATATAGAGATCTACATTGATGACATAGATGTCAAATCCAAATTGGTCCATGAGCACATTGAGCATTTAAGGAAACTTTATGGGATTTCTAGTGCACTAGTTAAAGTTGAATCCACTCAAATATGCCTTTGGCGTACAAGTAGGGAACTTTTTGGGATTTCTACTGCACTAGAAAGGAGTTAAAGTTGATCAAAATAAAACCAAGGTAATCATAGCAGCTAAACCACCACAGAATAAGAAGTAACTTTAAATGTTCTTGGGCTAGGTAAATTACTTAAGGAGATTTATTTCTAACTTGTCAGGGAAGAGTAAATATTTTTCAGATTTAATCAAATTGAAAAGTGAGGAAGAAATTTATGTGGAAAGATTGGCATTAGGTGGCTTTTGATAGATAAAGGAATATCTCACTAACCCTCCAATGCTAATGCCACCTATACTTGGGCATCCATTCAAGTTATATTTGTCAGCCGCCAATGAGTCTATTGGGTGCTTGTTAACTCAAAACAATAATAAGGGCTAGTAATAGGCTATTTACTACTTGAGTTGAATGTTGAATGCACCAGAGATCATATACTCACCAATTGAGAAGCTTTGTTTAGCACTATGCTATGCATGCACCAAACCATGACATTATCTCATCAAATCTAGCGTGTATGTTGTATCTCAAACTGACTTGATGAAGTATATGTTAAACAAACCATTGATCACATAGAGAATTGGTAAGTGGTCCTTAGCCCTATATGAGTTCTCACTAATCTATTTCCCTCAAAAATCTGTTAAAGAGCAGGCTTTAGCGGACTTTTTGGAAGACCACCCTTCTCTAAAGGTTCAAGTAGGGAAAGAGGCACCACTAGAGATTTTTTTAACTGAAGCTCAGCCTTAGGTATTGAAGTTCAACGATTCTAGTACAGATGCTTCAACTGGTGTAGGGATCGTCATCACCTTACCAAAAAGACCCAAGATAACTCTCTCCTTTAACTTGGCTTTCGACTTTCGAATGCATAAATAACAAGGTATAATACGAAGCCTTAATCATTAGGCTGGAAATTTTGCTAGAGCTTAAGGCGGAAAGTGTGAAAATGATTAGAGATTCTCAAATGGTCCTCAAGCAGGGGAGTGTAAATGCAATAGCTTCATGCTAATTCATTATATTGCCACTACTACCCAATTACTTGATTCTTTTCATATTGTTGAGTTTGAACATATTCCTAGAGATTTGAACTAGGAAGCTGATGAGTTAGCTCATATTACCTCAGGTATAAAGATGGGAGAGGAGATGAAGCACAAGTTCACTATTATAGAAAAAATATTTCATCCTTCAATAGTAGAGAGGAATTAACTTGGAGGTGTTTAGCATAGACACCAACATTATTGGATAGCAGAGATGAAGCAGTATTTCGAAGATCCTAGCAAGGGTTTCTTATAGAATTAAAGTTCAAGCATAAAGCTTTGTCCTAGTAGGGGATGATCTATACAGAAAGGGGTCTGACAGTCTACTACTCAAGTGTCTATCCTTCCTTAATGCCATAGATGTCATGAAGCAAGTACATGAAGGCATTTGTAGAGCTCATCAAGCATGAGTCAAGATGAGATAGTTGATTAGACACGACCAATATAAGCCAACCATCCTAAAAGACTACATCTCCTATTCTAAAAGGTGCCAGTAATGCCAGAGATATAAAGGCATTCAGAGAATTCTAGCAACATAACTATATTTAATTGTGAAGCTATGGCCATTTTGAGGTTGGGCCATGGACCTGATAGGTAAGATCCATCCTGCATCATCCAAAGGCCACAATTTTATCCTAATGGCTATAAAGTACTTCACTAAATGGGTTGAGGCAATCCCTTTAAAGAAAACAAACAAAAATGTATCATTCAATTCATTAAGGAGTACATTATCCACATATTTGGCATTCCTCAGACAATTACTACAAATCAAGGAACTATGTTCACTAGTGAGGAGATTAAGGAGTTTGTAGAGGATTATGGTATCAAGCTCATTAACTCAACATTGTTCTATGCCCAGATGGAAGCTTCTAATAAGTTGCTTATTAGGATCATGGAGAAAATGCTAGAACAACCTTAGAGACTGGCACTGAATCCTATCTAAGACCTTATAAGCTTACAGAAGATCAAAGAGAGGCTCAACTGGGGTAAGTCCATTTTCAATAACCTATGGCCACGATGCAGTTATTCCTATTGAAGTGGTGGTCCCATTATTGAGAGTGGCTAGACATAATGATCAAACTCCTGATGAATACACTACTACCCAGATGATGGAGTTAGAACTTTCTGATGAAGGGAGATTTCAGGCATACAATAATATGTTAGTGCAAAAGAAGAAGGTTGTTAGAACCTACAATAAGAGAGTCAAAAAGAGAAAGTTTGAAGTTAGGGAATATGGTGTGGAAGGTGATCCTACCTATTGACACTAAAGACAGAGAATTTGGGAAGTGGTCACCTAACTGGGAAGGTCCATTCAAAATTTATCAAGTTCTTCCTAAGAATGTCTACTGGTTGTCTAGTATATAGGGAGAACCTCATACAAGATATATCAATAGCAAGTATTTAAAGAGGTATTTTCCAACTATGTGGGAAATTATAGACTCAACAGTAATTGAGGAAATAGAGAATGAGCCAACCTAAATGGCCTCCCTAGTGACTCTCTAAATCATTAAAGATAGTCTAAGTTGTTTAGGCTATACTAGTAGGTCTAAGGGCCACTATATTATTAGAAATAGACTAGTTATCTTATATATAAAAGATTCAATCAATAAAAGTTGGCCTTAGGGCTGCTCTTTTTCTATTTCAATTTATGGATATCCTATAAGGATCTAGCATATGACATACCTAGAGGTTGGCTTAATGCCACCTTGTTCAATAAATGCAAATGCATGGTTGTGGTGCACCTGTGCAGTTGTTCAGTCAATACAAATGAATGGATGTAGTTTCCTTGTGTGCAAGTGTTATGTGTTTTCATCATCATATTAGACACAGAACATTTAATATAAAAGTTCACTCCTTTTAAGCCACAATCACAATCATACTTAAAAGAGCAAATAAGCCTCAGGGCAAACAGTGCTCATCATCAGCATCAAGTAATAATCAAGTAGAAGAAAAGGAATACAGGAGATAGAAGTAAAAGTAACAATGTTTGACTAAAATGCCAAAGTCATAAAGTGCAAATCAAAAGTCTCGAAGTAAGTATCATCACTAGACGGCTACAGACTAGAGAAGTCATAGGATCTTAATTCCATCCAATAGTCATGAACGCTCTAACGAGTGGTCTCACATTGACGAATCTGTGGAGCCCATTTCTAGGCTGCTTGGTGCTAAGATCCTAAATGAGTCTTTAAAGAGATCGCTTTTTGTTGAGCAGAGGAATGCTGAGCTTTAATTTCCTCACCTTGTCGGACCAAATCTTATAGGGCAGATTCCTCTTCTACCACATGTGTCAAAAGGACTTTAATCCTCTCTTTTTTCTAGTCATAAGCGGCACCTAGCTCCTTGAGGCGAGTGGAGCAGCTTTCTTTCAATGCCATAAAGCTTTACAGCTCTACTTTTTCTCCTTAAAGAGATGCTAGTTTGGAAGCCAAATTTGAGGACAGGATGGAAATTTACTCTAGCGAATTGAAAGAAGAAGCAACTATGGAACACACCCCAGTGAAAAAAGTCAGATCTAGGGGAAGTATGAGCCTCAACAGACCTCAAGACAACCAAGGTAGCAAGAAAAGTATCCTTCTGAGAAAGGGTCAGGAAGAAGACATCAAGGCTTAAGAAGGAAGTGACAGTGGCTTTAGACACAGTAATCTCTGCCATGGGGTGGAGAAATGTTGAACATATCCTTTACTAGAGAGATATGCTCTAAGAAAGAGAAATCCTCCATGCCTTCTCTAGAGTTCTCATCTAAAAGGAATATATTTCTAGGAGAAGGCTACAAGAAAAAACACAGGGTTTCAAAAGATCCACATTCAATGAATAAAAGATAGAGATGGTGGAGAATACCTGTCTAGCATGAGGGGATGCTAGAAGACTGGTAAGGATATGGGCCAACTCTTAATTATGGCTATTCTCTGGTGTCTCATGTCCTTCATCCTTCTCCTTTTCATTTGCTATAGGAGTGACATCTTTCGAATTTGAAGTATCAGTACCGATGTTGTTCTCTGCCTTACTCCCATTTTTTGTTTCATTAAAGGGCTACTATAATTCTTAAAGGCATCAGGTACATCTATTGGATTCTCCTTGGTGTTAAAAAAATTACTCCTCGATCCAATCCTCTAAGAAGAGTGTACTAGGGTCAGCTTGGTGATAGTAGTTGGAGTACTAGAGGTGGCATTGGTCTTGCCCTACTTTAGAGGTCGATTGGTTACAGGGGATAAGAGACCTCCAAAAGAAAAGTATTAGACAAGTCATGCATGAGAAAGCATAAATAAAGATGCAAGAGAGAGGTAGTACCTGCGGAGAGCCTGGGTGTGCATGTGGAAAGCAGTCTCTTGAAGAAAACCACATGCTAGAAAAAGAAGCTTCACCTCAAGAGTAGAAGTACAAAAATACAACACAAGGCCTTGACACTAGTCTCACCGGGCCTTTCCTACAGGGATAAAGGAGTAAGACTAGGGATCAACTGTTGAAATCCAAATTGACGGCTCAATAGGTAAGGACAGTAGGCTAACAAAATGGCATATGATGTGCTTAACATGGTAGAGAAAGAAAAACAGCCTCCAAATACTAGAGATCTACTGGTAATCCAAGTGAAAGTAGAGGGGTCTTGGAAATCATCCCTATAGGGCTCAGGAGAGGCCAACCGTGCAATCCAAGCAACCTCATCAATGTCACCTAGCCTCAAATAAAGCTGAGAAAGGGAGCTGGTCTTTAGACCAAGAAAAAATCTTAAAAGGTCTTTAGCACCAATATACCTCAAAAGTCACTCTAACTTAAATCTTAAAGCATCGAAAGTTTCTATAGAGTCAAATAGCTCTAGGAAGTAAGCACCTAACCAGATCTGCATTACCCATAAACCACCACCAACCTTCTGGAGAGGGTCCTCAGAAGTGTATTTGCTCAAGGAGTGATAAACAGATGCTAGCAAAATAGTTCCTAAAGTAAAGGATTGCCCTGAGGTTATAGCCCTAGCTAGGGGCAGGTATTTCATGGCTAGTTTCCCTGAGACTAGGAAAAGGATGTATTTGTAAGTAAGAGTCTCGAGGAACTCGATATGCTTAGTAGTGGTAGGGGTGTCCTTCCTATCATACCATTTCCTTATCAAAGCAACATAGGAAGTGTAAGTGGAAGAACTGGTACCAGAAGAAGGAAGGTTTGGATCTTGAGGATCAATTAGACATACAGCATCTTCTCCATGTACTGGGAGACTAATAAACAGCAAGATATCTCAGAGGATAATGGAGGCTAGTCCAAAAGGAAACAAGAAAGAGTTGAGGCTCCTAAACCAAAACTTCAAAGCAACTTCCAGTAATTCTGAGTCAAGAGGCATCCAGATTTTGCTTATTTCCACAAGACGATTGATGCCAAGTGTTTTCCAGGCCTTCTCAAAGTGAGGTTGCAGTCTTTCCAACTAGGTTGTCCATTCCTCACTAGTCTTTATCCAAGATTTGCCTAGCGAGCCAAAGGATTTTATTTCTTTCCTAAGTAAGAGTTCATTAGTGTTAGATAAGAGGAAGGGAAAAGTAGGAGAATCTAGTGAGGTAGGACCTAGAGTCATTATGCTGCTAGGAGTGTGAGTTGGAAGGGATATGGCACTGCAACAGAAAATTCATCAACATCAGATAAGCTAGAAAGGCACAACATGCTAAAGAGATATAAGATTTCACTGGGAAGTGCAAGAGTTTACCTTGATAAAAAGGAGGCCATGAGTGACTTTGATCTCCAATGAGATATTCTTGCAAAATTTTCATAAAGTTCAGAGATTTAAGATGATTCTCCAAAGATTTCTCTAGATATTCACCAGCAACAAGCAAGGACTCGGTGAATTTAAATACTCTTTAGGCCGAATTCCACTGGATTCAGGCCAAAATTGTCTTCTTCATTACCCATTACACAACAAAGCCTAAATTTGTGAATTTTAGCCTAGAAACTAGCCATTTATCAGGTGAAATTCATTTAAGCAACTATGCCTTTACACCGAAGCCAACTCTTCAGGCTGGATGTATATCTTTTTTATCATTTATTACCCCACAAAGCTGAAATTTGCGAATTTCAAGCTATGACATAGTCATTTCAGCCTAGAGACAAAACAAGCATCAAGGAGATTCAGTAAAACTACTATGCTCTCTAGGTTAAAATCAATTCCTCAGAATAAAAACATTCTTTTTCATCATACAAAAATGGGATTTACAAGTTTCAGGCTATGGCATAAATATTTTAGCCTAGAGACAAGACAAACATCAAAGAAATCTATTGAGACAAACATGCTCTCTAGATAAAAATCAAGATGTTTAGGTTTAAAATAGTTCCTTTCATTACACATTGCCTAATTTAGTCGAAACTAGCGAGTTTCAGGTGGTGACATGTTCTTTACAACCTAGATACTAAGCAGGCATAAGGCAAAATTCATTTCTATTTTGCAATAGAAATTCACCATGTTCATTCCCTAGGTCGAAATACTCATTTTTTGGCCAAAATTTATTTCAAGCTAATTTTAAAGGATTTTTCTACCACACAACAAGATTAGGGAGGTGAAGTTTTAAGGAGTTACCTTTGGGTTTTCTTCTAATATAAACCTTAGGGTGGAATTTTCCAAAGGGAATTTGTATCATAGAGTTGTTTGCTACAAAGAAACACTAAAGAGATACCCAGACATTATTTTTGAAGCTTTGTTCAACCTATTTCAATACATAAAGCCAAGAATCACAATAAGTGAAGTAAAATACTTACTCGATGAGAAAGAGTGGGTTTGATGTGTTATAAGTCTCCTTTTTGGCTCTTGGATGAAGGTAGAAGGTGAGGAGTCACAAATGACAGGCGATTTTTGGGCTTCTTGCTGGGAAAGTGAAGCAACAATAATAGTAGGCTTGTGTGGCTGTAACTTAGGTCCTCTCGGTGTCTTTGAACAATATGGGTTTCTTGTCGTGACTGGTTTAGCTCTTTGGAAGGGTGTCGCAGCTTGGATTTTGCAAAACAAGATAGATGGGTTGTGAGGCTTGGAGAGGGGAGTGTTGATGGTTGATAGGAGTCATGTTTATGAGAGAAGACACCAGTGGTTGGAGATGAGTTTTCCTCAATTTGGTGGGGCTTCTTGGCTGAAAATGGAGAGATGAGAGTATGGATATTTGTGGATTTATGGAAGAAAAAGGTTTTCTTGGCCGAAAATATATAGGAGTTAGATGGGTTTTTTTTATTTCTTAAATTTTCTTAGTTGGAAGGGTTAAAAGTGGAATATTGAAAAGACGGATTTTTCTTGCTGTTTGAAAGTTCTTGGCCAAAACTTAGAGGAGAAGTTGGGTTTTGGTTTATGGAAGGTGAAGAGTGTGAGGAAGAAGAAGATAAAGGATTGGGTTTTTTAGAGTTAAAATTTTTTGGTCGAGAGAGAAAGAACGAAGGAGGCGTGAATTTAAATTGAACTAGGACTCTCTCTTGGGGAATAAGTCTCTGGCTCCTCTAATACTCTAACTTTGCTTTTTTCCACATCTGGAATTCTAGATCTAGAGAGGAAAATAAGACTTTGGACCTCATGATTGAAGATAAAGTGAAAGAGGCTTGGAGAAAGTTGGGAATTTATAGTCCATACTATAATGGCCCATGGCCACACTATATGCGAAGGACAATTATTGGCATCAGATTTTTGTAGCCTAATAAATAAAAGTTCAAACCCAAGAGGGAATTAAAGCCCAAATCTGTGAGTATATAGAGCCCATATGCATGAAGGAGTTAGACATTGGATAATGATCAATTAAGATAATATCCCTACAAAATAGGAATGGTGCGATATAGTGAAGAGAAAAATATGGGAGTAATGGCTAGACTATGTTAGCACTAAGGTGGTTAGAGAAAGTGGAGAGTGTGCTCAACAATTATTTTAGCTCTAATGCTATAAAAAGAGAAGTAGATATTGAAAAGGTATCATCATCGACTTTTCAACACTAACAAATCAACTCAAATCTTAGCAAATTTTAATTCACATCAATTTCATTTCAATTTTAGCTTTAGTTGTTTTTAACTTTTAAATCAACTCATTGTAGCTTAATATTTTTCAATTCCATTAGTAAAGCTATTTTCTTCAGCATTTGCTTCCATTCCAAAATTTATTTTTTCTAAGTCTTTATTGCTCACTAACTTACCTACCATTACAATCAATATTTTTGCAATAGCAATCAAATTTAGGTATACTGTCAAAGAAACTTAAGAATTTACAGTCAACTAATTATAAGTCACAGTGCAAATTTCATTTTATTTTGGAAAAAATTTGGTTTTTTGGCATGCTCGCACTTTCTAACATGTTTTTGCAGCAAATAGGGGGTATCAACTATATACATATCGCCTATTATAGAGAGAGTTCATTGTGACAGTGGCAACATTTTCTGGCAATATGGAGCTCAAATATTGCATCTTCCACAATAATATTCGCATGAAATTTGCGAATATTTACTTTTATATAAAATATAATAATAAAATATAATTAACAACCATTTGTATTTAAATTAAATGTGACTTAATTATATGATAATAAAAAGTAACTAAAATTAATTTACTCAATAATATTTTTATTATTATTTAATATTTATTTAATAATGATGAGTCAATTTATTAAAAATTATGTGCATCGTATGTGCATAATTGTGAGTAGGAATAACAGGCAAAGTAACCATAAAATACTTACTATCTCTATTTTATATATAACTCTTAATAATGCACAAATTAGTAATTTAGAGGGACAGACAGACAAAATGACCGTAAAGTACTTATTATTTCTATTTTATATATAACTCTTAGTAATAGATAAATTAATAATATTTATATGAGTTATAATATTAGTCTAATATCTAATAATTACATATCTATTTTATATGTGACTATTAATAATTAACAAATTAATAATTTAATGAAATTTGAAATAAATATGTAATTTCATAATTCACTATAAATAAAAATATCATAATAAAAAGAAATAAATTAATAAGAAAATTATATAAAAACAAAATAGTTATTAATAATGAGTTCAATATCTAAACGTCACTACTACTGCAATAAAAACATTAGCAGCCGCAATATAAAATTTAATCGTTCGGAGGAATTAGCGATTGCGAATCGAATAATGATAGATATTTGTCTATTGGATTTTAACTACATTTTATAATTTTTATATTAAACTTTTTCTAGATGAAATTTCATATACTTCTTTTACACTATGTTTGGAAACTTTTCATCGGGGTAGAGAAAAATAAAAAGGTAAAATAATTTTTTTTTATTTTTTATTTGGATAGAGGTAAAATAAGAAGGAAAGGAAGTAAAATAAAATTTATTTTCTTTCCTTTTGTTTGCATTGAAGTAAAATAAGAAGAGCCAATAAAAAAATAAATATTATTTAATTACTATTTTAGCCATCACTAAATATGCATACATTTTTTATATTAAAATAATGAATTAAAAAATATTATTTGTTATATAATGATGTTTTGAAATTTTTAGAAAAAAAAAAACTTTTAATAGTGTTCAACTTTTTCATTTAAATCTTAACACATGCGTAGAAAAATAAAAAAAAAATTCAAAAATAAAAGAATAATTTTATATTCAACTGTAATATTTTTTTTCTTTATCTCTGCAACTTGCTTTCCAATTTGGAGGATACATTTTATTTTTCTCTCTTTTTATTTTACTCCCATATTTGGAGAAATTAAAATATTTTTTTATTTTAATTCCTTATTTTCCCATCTCCCTTAATTTTCACTGAATTTTATAATTATTTTTATTTACAAGATTTAATAATTTTAAAAATAAAATTCAATTTATTTAATAATAAATAAAAATATAATATTTAAATATAAATGTAAATAAATATATTAAAATATTAAATGAGTTCCATAAATAAAAGTAATTGAGAGGCTAATTGAGATTTAAGTGATGTGACTGACAGTTGGACTGGATAAAGATGCTCTAAGCGGGAAGAGTAATAAATAAATCGAAAGAAGCAAGTGGAATCTGCTGCACATGATACGGATAGGGAAGAAGCAGAGGTGTATAGATGGTGTTCGTATCTTCTCTACTGCCCGTCAATGGAGATCTCCTTTTTCGCTCGCAATACCTTCCTTTTTTCCCTAATCTTCTCCGCTCTGCAACTTCCCTCAAGTAACTCCCTTCTCCCAATTTCTACTATTTCAATGATTTAAAGCTTTTTTAATTTTCTCAGATAGTGAGAAAATAAAATGAATAGAAATGAAATAGTCAATTGTGGAAATTTTCGTTTGCTCCGTTTATTGGTAGGTCTGAATTTTCTTTGCTCAATTTATTGTTATATGCATAGGTCATGGAAAATTTTCTGTTTTATGGGTATGCGTTTTTTGTTGAAAATGTAGTTTGCTCTGTTTTCCAAAGATTGCACAGATAGAATGCTTCATATCTTTCTTTTTTCATATATTTTTTTAATGATTTTGTGTTCTAAATTGATATTCAATTTCAGGTGGGGATTTAGAAGGGACAAAGACAGCAGCTTAGTTAACAGAAGAACCAAGAACCAAGCTTTTAGAATCTTGGCTAATCCTAATGTATGCATCAATTCAAGGCCTCTCATGTGTTATGCCAATATAATTGGTTTGATTATAATCAAAGGTTTGCTTAGGTATGTTTGATGATTTAGTCATTGAGTGCCCTCAGACTGTAGAAAATCTCAGTACTTTTGTTTGTCCTATTTGAAATAGCTTGAATTGCTTTTGGTGATTCATTATTATGAGTCGGTAGTTATATTTGGAGATTCCTAATAGGAAAAAAAGCATTGTGACTTTAGTTGCTTAATTCAAATAATGCTGGAAAGTTCAATTTGGTATTCTTATGTTTGTATTCTTTTTTACCTTATCGTTGTTCTTAGTTGTTCACGTGATCTCTCCATGGTGGATTTCCACAACTCTAAATAACAACAGAAATATTAACCCTGTTTGAAGTGCCTTGAAACCTTCGGCAGCTTGAGGGTGTGGTTTTGGTCCAGATTGTAATCTTTAACTTTGAGCAACTATGTCCAGTTTTAACGAAATCGGCTAACCCATGAAAGAATATGTTTTTTGGTTGAAAAGGATTATTGTTTTTATTATATACTTTGTGGAATTCGTAGTCTTAACCTGTTATAATCATGTCTCTTGGCTTCAGTATTTGTAGCAATAGACTTTCTTAGAAATTACTGAGAGAAAATGAACAATATTGAGTGCATTAAACTTTGGATTTGTGGATGAAAATACTTAAGAAGATTGTGACTTTTTCTGAGAGCAGGTTTCTGAAAGAATTGAACTTGGTATCGTTCTGCATATATTGCCCTAACAACAAGACTATAGAGAATTAGGGATGTGAACTGAAATTGTTTGTAGGGACAAGGAAAGTTGTCGCTTCTTGAAAGTATTTAT
This sequence comes from Balakata baccata, assembly GCA_949630135.1. Classification (NCBI taxonomy): domain Eukaryota; kingdom Viridiplantae; phylum Streptophyta; class Magnoliopsida; order Malpighiales; family Euphorbiaceae; genus Balakata; species Balakata baccata. The sequence goes on from CATIWF010031775.1 coordinate 16,450, forward strand.
CTAACCAGCAAACAATTGAACAACTATGTAATGGACGAAAACCATTCATGCCATGTATCAATTAGCATAGTAGTACTTGTTCTCTTCTGCATTTATATTCTATAGACACTTGAAGTAGTTTAATATCACTGAGTAGGGAATGACAAATTTCTTTTATTAACGTCAGAAAGTTTAAAAGGCTTTTTTTTGCAGATTTTTCATATTCTTCTTTACATGTTTTCAGCAGTGCATATGTTTAGATTATACTATGCATCTTGGCAAGCATTTTGTGCGTTTGAATTTAAATCTTCACAAAATAGAATATTTATTTGTGTAGTAAGGAGCCTAGAACACCCTATGTAGCATTGACACGGGCACGGTTACGGACACGTACATTGGAAAACGACATTTCTAAAAAATATAGGACACATATCCGTGAGGGAAACATGTAAATATTAAAAATATAGAGACAAGTTTATAAATAATTAAATTCAAAAATATAATTGCAAGTTATTACTTTAATATAAAATTAAACAAAAATGACATTTAATCAAATATATTGAGTAATAATTGGTGTCATACAAAGATTTTAGGTTCTCTGGAAGGAAAAAATGCATTTTTAACTTAAACAAATATATTTCTAATTTTTAGAAAATAACAAAATGCACCGAGTATATTTCGTGTTGGTGTCGGAAATGTGACACATTATGTAATTGAAGCATCCGTGCTTCACAGAGAATGCCCATGTTCATAGGAGACTATGATAAAGAATTTTATACTTGTGGTAGTGTAAGTTGCATTTTGCAGACAAATATATATTGGCATGGAAGGCAACAAATCCTTGCTTTTGTGGATAGTGATCAAGCATTTGTTTTCCAAATAAATTTCTTTGCCTCAATGTAACCTGCATATTTTGGCTGAATAATGCAATGTTGCATTTGGCACTGCCATTGTTACTTTGGCACTGTCAAAGTAACCGAGGTTGGAATAATCACAAAGTTGGAGGTGCAATTTCAGTGCGTCATTTATTGATTACCTAGGTATTCAATACCCTTACACTTAATGAGTTCACCATTTCTTTTTTATTTTTTCTTCTATTTGTCCTTCCACTGCTTCTTCTTTCTGATAATTTCAGTAAATGCGAAATATGGGCTTTGTTAATCAATACAGTTCATAATTAATGAAATTGGTACTTATCTCTTTTTCCTATTTTTTCATCTTGTTTTATTTTTTGGTGTATCATGCAGGTGTCAGGGAAGGGAGATTCAAAAAATGAGATAATCATGGTTGATCCCTTAGAAGCTAAGAGATTAGCTGACAAACAGATGCAAGAAATCCGAGTTAAAGAGAGACTTAAGGTGAATGAAATTTCATGTCATTTTTCTTGCTGTGTATATTTGGTATGACAAGCAGGAAAATAACTAATTGTTGAACTTCTCCCCATTAGAATTTGGAACTTGTACAAAAATTTCTTTTTATTCTTCGATCTATTTGTTGGCATTCTTATTTATGTTTTGTGTTTCAACACATTGGTTTCTGTTCATAATTTATAATCTTTAAAAGGGAAAAGAGGTTAATCAACCGGTGCTTTTTTCCTAAAGTCATTTCATTTTTTTTTGGGGTCATATTTTAATTGCTGACCATTACGCACCTACCCTGCCAAAAGAAGACTTAATTTCATCTATAGTCATTTAATTTTAATATTGTTGCAATAAAGTCATAATTTTTTTTGTCATATAAAAGTAACCTGACAATGGTTTGTTTCAATAAAGTCATTCCGGCAATTTTTCAGTTGTCAACAACTGGAAAAGTAGCATTGGCATCTCAATTTGGCACTTAAGACACGTCACGTTACTGTATATGTCAAATAAAGCAGCAAGTATGCTTACAACTTAGCATCCACGTCAACACTATAAATTAAAATGGTACTAACTGGGATGCTATCGCTCTATTTGATCTGTACAGTGATGTTTTATTTGACCTGTATAATAACGTGACGTATCTTATGTGTTAACTGGAATGTTAGCACAACTTATCATGTTGTTGACTATTAAAAAATCGTCGAAAATGACTTTACTGAAACTAAATTATTGTTAGGTAATTTTTGTGGGACAAAAAAAAAAAGTTATATGACTTTATTACAATAATATTAAAATTAACTATAGATAAAATTAAACCGCCAAAAGAAGAGGAAACAGAGGCTTACTGATTAGATACCATGGAAATACCAATTCAAATGCAGAAGCTTACTCATTACATACTCTGAGAAAACTAATCCAAGTGATTGATTGCTGATGTTGCTTCCTTTTGTTTATGCTTTCGTATTAAATTCCTTCTTTGTTATGCCAAAGAACTATCACCAGAATTGTATAACTTGGTGAAGCTGAAGTTAATTCTTAATACTTGTCAACAAAATTGCTATTTGTTTGTAATAATGATTTTCTATTAGAGGCGACGCCAAATTGAGGCAATTAATGGTGCATGGGCAATGATTGGTCTCACTGCAGGCTTGGTCATCGAAGGTCAAACTGGGAAGAGCATACTAAATCAGGTAAACTTATTGTGGCTTTACTGTTTATGATATTGTTTTCATAAGACATATAAAGTCACACAGTTATAGCAAGTCCATAGGTTGGCCTGATGATAACTATTTACTAAAATGACTAATTTATTTGTTTCCTCAGTTGGCTGGATACTTGTCTGCCATTGTCCATTTTTTTCTGGGGTAAGCAAAGTCTGGCAGTGGATCTGAGATTCTTTTTCTGAAGTATTCTTTCAAACCAATCTCTGTAATAATATTTTCAGCTCATTGTCCATCTCAATTCATAAATACAGTAATATTTTCTTTGTTAAATATGCTCAGCAAATTAAATTGACTTGTTCATAATATCATATGACGTATTCCTAGTGGTTTGTTTGCATTATTTTTTCACAATAAATTTACAGGTGAAAACTGTTAGTCTTATGCCCTTGGATCTAATCATTTTAGGTTGTAATGGCAGTTTCATCTTTAAGTTCACATCATAGGGATTTGATTGTCTAAAATAATAAACCATATAGATGGAATCATAATAAAATTATGATAACGAGATTCTTATTTTTCAAATGGTATAATTTTTCAATATCCCTAATCATGATGCTAACAAAAATTCGATATTGGTAATGGGATACATTGACACATGTTATGTAACTTGCTTATGAAAGGATTAGTTGTTTTTATAAACTACAGTGAAGAGATACCTAAATTAACTTGTGAATGTTTGTTAGTAAAAAATAAGTACATTAACCAATTAATGATGGTTCAACGTCTAACACGCTGAGATTGTAGTATTGGTATTGAGTTTGATTTTCACTAAAAATTCCTTAATTGAGAGAAACAAAAATGTATATGTATCTAAAAAATAAGTACATTAACCAATTAACGATAGTTTAACAGTAACACATGCTGAGATTGTAGTGTTGGTATTGAGTTTGATTTTCACTAAAAATTCTTTAATTGAGAGAGACAAAAATGTATATGTGCCTACAGGTTGAGCAGGGAATAGTCTCCCATCTTTGAGCGTGGGGACATCTCATGGATCTAAAAAAAAGTACATTAAGTTAACCTAAAATGGGAATTCATGAAAGTAATAACTTTAGTTTCAATAGAATATTTATTATGATTAAATGAGTAATCTCTAAACTCAAAATCAGCATTGACATACTGCGTTCAGTAGCACGTTACTCGTAATTAAGTTGCAATGTTGCATAAATTATAGAGGCCAATGAAGAATTCATTACTCTTTGTAGTACGGATATTATACATACAACCCACATAAAAAGTAACATAATGCACTAATGAATTATAGCTTAATATTACTAGTCTAGTGATTATAGTTGTATAGTTTTAAATTTGAATCTCTCGTTGAACCCTTTGTTAAAAAAAAAATAACACAAACAATTCAATTTAATGTAAATACAATCTTTCATATGGGGTAATTTATGTTTTCTCTTTTTTTTAATTTAATTTACCTAAGACCTCATTTGGATTGAAAGATTTTGAAATCTATATTTTTATGAAATCCATGTACTGTGAAATTCATAAATTATAAAAATTTCATTGTATAGTTTGAATATAAAATTAATGGATTAATAATGTAATTTTCTTTGTACCTATATTTGATTTAAGGATTACAATTTTTAAATTTAACAATTAATTTTCAATTTTACTCTTTAGGTAATTATCATTAATTAACTATTTCTTAACTTTTTTTTATCACATTTATATTGAATTGTGAAATAATATAATTTAAAGTAATTTTTCTAAAAATTGCAATTGATTAAATTATTATCATTGTCAAATTTGGAATATGTTATAAATTTTTTGCTCAAAATTCTATATGAAAATAAAAAAAATTAAGCAAATAGTTTTTGTTGCATTTTGAGGGTAAAAATAGTTTTGGAATATTATTAATTTATTAGGGATAGTCTTGAAATATAAAAATTTGATAACAATCTTTCATGAATAAAAAAATAGAGAATTTTACACTGCACATCGAATTCTTTAAGTTTTTTTCAAATTTATCAACACATCCTGCGTATTTTCATTCACATACCAATTGTTCATTTTTTCCTTTTAAATATTAAATTTACTGTATATTTATCACATTTTTTTCATTTAATTGAGGAAAAAAATGATTTTTTCATCATTTAAATATGAATTAAGAATTTAATTATTTTATATGACCACCAGTTGTTCTTATACATGCATTTATTTATTTTTAATCATTATTTAATTAACTTAATTAAGAAAAAATATGTAAAACCTTATATAAATCTTAATTACCAAAGTAAATCTTAATTACTAATATAAACTTGTATTTAATTAACTTAATTAAAATTATTTATTTTAATAAACTTTTAGCGAGATATTTAGTAAATTTTGGATAAATCTTGGATAAACTTTTTTGGTAAACTTTGAGTATTTTTTTAGTAAATATTGGGTAATTTTTTATAAACTTCCGATAAACCTTTGGTAATTCTTGAGTAAATTTTAATAAATCTTTTGTAACTTCAATTTTCTTTAATTTTACTGTAAATTTTGGATAAAAATTTGGGTAAATTTTGAATAAATCTTTAATAAAATTCAAACACACTTTTGGTAATTCTTAGATAAATTTTAGTAAATATTGTGTAACTTCAATTTTTATTAATTTTCTTGTAAACATTTAGTATAATTTAGTAAACCTTAAGTACATCTTTAACAAATATTTTGTAACTTCAATTTTTTTTAATTTTATAGTAAATCTTGAGTAAATATCGGGTAAATTTTGAATAAATCTTGTGTAATGTTTGGGTAAACTTTAGTAAATTTTAAGTAAATCTTGTATAACTTCAATTTTTATTATTTTTCTGGTAAACATTAGGTATAATTTGAGTAAAACTTAAGTAAATCTTTAATAAACTTTTTGTATTTTTAATTTTCTTTAATTTTGTGGTAAAGCTTGACTAATTTTTGGATAAATCTTGAATAAACCTGGTGTAACTGTAATTTTTATTAATTTTTTAATAAATATCGGGTAAATTATGGGTATAACTTGAAAAAATCTTAAATAAATCTTTTACAACTTCAATTTTTATTAATTTTGTAGTAAACTTTGGATAAACATTGAATTTTGGTATTTTTATAATATTTTTAACACTTTTGGTAATTTTGAAAAAAATTTTAGCGCTTTATTTTATTTTTGAAAAAAATAATAAGGACATGTATTCTGATAAATAGTAAAGAGTTTTCTTCTATTTTTTAAAAAATCCCTAAAGTATAATGGATTTTTTCTCTCTGTAGATGGAAAATCAAATCCTTAAAAATGAGATATTTAGGTAGAGATTTTCTAAATCTATAAATTTTACTTTTTTTTAAGTAACCAAATAATTAATTTAATATAAATCTATAAATTATTCTAATTTCTTCATTTAAAATCTTTTAATTCAAGCATATTCTAAGTTTATATATAGGTTCTACCCTAAGAAGTGAACAGTTAAACTGACTTACATTTAAAGCAAAGCAAAGCAAATAATATGAAATGCAGAAGTTATTAGAATCAGACCGAACAGGTCAGGTTAACTGCAATCTGAATGCTAGTTCTGTCTGATTCAACAGTAATAACCGCTCTGAGATATTAGTCAAATTAGACCAGAAAAATTATATGAATCAGCATGCTAGGACTGAACCGTTCAAACCGGGTTCGAAATGAATATATATTGTTTTGTGGCAAAAAAAAAATCAAGGAAAATAAATATCAATTCGCTTGAAGAAATATTCCAAAATCTCTACCATTATCTCAATTTGCAAGCAGCTTCAAGCTTTGTTCATGAAAAATAAATAATAATATTTATTAATTATTTGTTTCTTGTGAACTATGTTGGTTTCAAATTTTAGAAAGAATAAAAAATTAAAAAATATATGTAAAATTTGGTAGATAATTAAATTTGAATCTAACTCTTTCCAAAAACTAATTTAAAAGTTGAAAATTGTCTAAATTATTATAATTACTATTAAATTTTTATGCCACTTCAACCCTCTTTTCTCATATTCAAGTCCACTATTTTTTTCACATTTAAGTCCAATGTAGGGGTACAATACAGAAGAAGATTACATGAAGCGTAAAGGTAATATACCATATTGTTCTCAAATTATAACTTACCATGTAAAATTCGATAAATAATTGGAATTGAATCTAACTCTTTCCAAAAACTAATTAAATATTAAAAGATTGTCTAAAATATTATAAATACCATTAAATTTTAATTTCCATTCTGATGTGAGATTTCAACAGAATATGATTAAACAAAGAATATTGAAAGGTTGCAAAGTAAAAGAGAAAGAGGAGAAACAGGTGTAACGAGAGAATGATAAGAAAAAGAACAAGAAAATATAAAAAGAAAAAGTGACCGACGAATTATAAAAAATTAAAATATATAAACATAAAAAAAAACTATTTCATAATTTTATAATTGAATTAATTACGCTAAAATATATAAAAAATATATATCTTAAAATTCGTCAACTATGATTTTTTTTTAAAATTGGCTTCTTGCGGGATTTTTTTTGTCACGTCATACCTGGAAATCCTACCTAACAATTCATAAAAATTGAAAAAAAAAAAAGTTAAAAGAAGAGTCAACTAGTTTTAGGGATAACTTTATAATTTGAAATACATGAAAGATTAATTTTCTAAATAATAAAAAAAACTCTCCCTCCCCTCAATCTTCTTCTTCCTCCAACTGGATCTGAAAGAAAATTAGAAAAAAACCACCCAATTAAGTGAAGAATGAGCCCACTGTTGCCGAGGAAATCTCTTCCACCCAATTAAAATGCGTGAGATTGTTGAGGCTTACCTTAACAGAACCGTGAAGAATGCGAGTGGTTACTAATGACTCTCAGAGGCAGGGCACTGCGGATGCTGGTGTTATTGCTGGTCTTAATGTCATTCGTCTCGGAAGCCAATTTTGAAAAAAAAAAAAATGTAGTTGGAGGGTTTTAAGTCAAAATTTTTTGTTTGTACCATAATTATTATCGGGTGAAAAGTTTGGATATTTTAGCATAATTAATCGTTTTTATTATTCAAACAATATATTTACATATATTATAATATTTTTAAATATATATAATATAAATTTATATAAACAAATTTATAATATATTATGTTAAAATTAATTATATTAGTATATGTGAATTAATTAATTATATAGCTATTATTTATTAATTTATATTATATTATATTAGTATTATACTAATATATTTACTAATTTATATTTAGATGAGTTAATATATATTAAATTATTTTTATCTATTTTTTTCTTTCAAAAACACTTATTAACTGAATTAATTTTGTATATTTTTTCATAAATGGCCAATGGTAGTAAGCATTTCTCAAAATTTGAGTACTCTAATATAATCGTGTCTTGTACTTTATAAATGTTTAAACACATTAATTTGTACACGTTTAGACACTGTAAGTTATTCCTATCTAATTATATTGACATGAATTTTAATCATGACCTGTTTATAGAATTTTTTATATAATTAATTAATTGTATCGTATTGTACCGTACACAATTAATGATACAATACATTTAAATATGACATGAACGAATAGTTAACTGTAGAGGCAAGTGCTTCCGTTACTCCTATCTAAATCCGTCCCTGATTTATGTATAAATACAGCAGCTATGTACTTTCATGATTAAGTTGAATGTATTTCTCTTCATTTTCATTTTAGTTCATGTAAGTTGAAAATTTGGATGAGAATATAACTCTGTGGTTTGTTTTCTTCCTAAGTAGCCTTTTAGCTTACAAGCAGGCATACCCAGAAAAAATGGCGAAAAATATAAAAAAGAAAAGAAGGAATAGGAAACTCAAAAATAGATTATTTCAGTGACTGAACTCTTCATTACCTTGACTTAGACCCTTCTTCATTACACACCTCCATCCAAAGCCATTTTTAAGGGCAAAGCTGCATAACGATTAAAAG